>CM043708.1:29872210-29998564 GCA_023969325.1 Oryzias curvinotus
TTTTCAGAACACCGAAGGCTGGTTTCAGAGACTTCTGTGTAAAAAAAATCCATATTTACACATACAAAAAATTATATATATACAGTCTGGTTAGAAATAATCTTAATTGGATTCAAATTCATCTGCTGTGATGTCATTTGAGCTCAAATTGTGCTAAAGGGTTTCCTTTTTTTAAATGGCAGGTGGGTGGACTCAACAAGACTCAGATTACTTTGTCCTGGGCTGCAGAAAAAAAAAATTATCATACACATTTGAGCTAATGCTTTTTTAACAGATTACTGCTTGATTTGCAGCCTGATATGGATTTTTATTCACAGACTTATGACACTTTGCTAAGAGAAGACCAGAGTTTTGGTGGAGCCACGGTTTCTACGGTGATGAACAGCAGTGATGATCGAAACGAAGAAGCGCTGACCTGAGGTGGAGGAAAGATATTTCCCTCAAGTTGATATCGACTGTTCTGCAAGACATGAAAAATGCAATAAAACCCTTTTAAATGATGTCAGAGCCCTTATTTGATATTTAATGTTCTGCAAGACATAAAAAATGTATGTTTTCCTTGATAAATCACCTCCTTTTATGAAATTAATGCCTATTTTTAAATTTCTCTCTAATCAGTTAATTCTTTAAATTTACACATTTATCTTTGCTTCACTTTAAAAAGTGCCAGTAATAATGGGAAGTAGGCATGACCTGAACAGGTAGTTAAGTGATGGCTACACCGACATGCACACTCATCTTTACTACATAGGCTCATATTTGTATAAAAAATGTCATGATAAACAAATCGAAATAATTTCAATGTTGTAACAAAAATGAGCCTTGTTTGCAGAATTGTTCCTGTTGGTAGAAAATCTCATGAAGTCTGATGGTTTTTTATTTAAAAATAATTGGTATTAGAACAGTGTTAACAAATATGAGCTGCTTGCAGGTGAGATGTACGAAGTTGGCACCAGATTTTAGGGTTGTAGACCGCTCTGTGAACCTGAAGACCCACAATGTTCATGCGCATGTTTTTCTACAAGCATGCTGCAGGTGACAGTGAACATGTACACAATGTGTGAAGTAGGAAGTAGGTGAGACTCAGGCGTGTCCATATCCTAACCCCCCCAAATCCTGCAGACTGTTCATGGGATATGTGCATCCTGACCGTTAGAAATTAGGAAATTAGACGATCAGAGTGCAGTTTGCGTGGACATCCTGAGGGTGTTCTGTGGACACTTACTGTAGGTATTTAATACCTACCTACTGAGCACGCTCAGTAAAGAAGGCGTTACTCGTGCCATGACAGCATCACCCGTACATCATAAGTGCGCGGAGCTTTCATTAGCCTTAAACATACTCCACTATACACTTACCAAACCAACGACAATGGTACGTTCCACTTTCAGTGCTTGAGGCGGCCGTATAATCTTCTGCGAGACGCATCTGCGCTCATCTTTAGAAGCGGCCTCCCCTTTCTACGACCCTCCACGATCCTGGACGACCCAAAAAAAACGCATCAACCGCCAGCATGTCATGCATGCAACACATGCATCACATGCAACATGGTAGAAACTGAAAGTTTCCCTTCTTTATAAATCTCCTAAATTGTCAGATGTGGAATTTCCGAGATTAAGGAGGGAAGAAGCACAGTAACACATTTAAAGAGTGAGAATCACCTCCTTTTGCCCTGAGGAGCAGTGTTCCGTCTCTGAAAAGCAGCAACCTTGTAAGACAGAGATGGGAGTTCTTGTATGTTGGCATTCAATGCCAGGTTGTCTCTGTAATTTTTTGTGGCGCCTCGCATGGTTTTGAAAAGGTTAGCGCACCTACATTACATGTCAGTGTGTGTGCTTTGATCGCTTGGCTGCAGGATATAGTCTTTGCATGTCTTGCTCTTGTCCGTGTTGGAACAGCTGCTGGAGGCGAGCCCCCAGGCTGCCCTCAGGGCTTCATACATTCTGGAGATGTACACACCTGACACGCAAAAAAAATAAAATCCCTGCAAACACACACAGACAAAGCAGTGGTAATGCCAGCATTAACCTGCCGATCCCTGTACAGACCCATGTGCGGCTTGAACGGTTGTTTTCCCTCTGCATTCTGACTCGGGATTAATGACGCTCAGGTGTGTGGAAGCTGCCCGCCTCACATCTCGTCACACTACAATGTAGTTTCAGTATAATTAGTTGATGGAGTTTCCTGCGTGGATTCTTACTCCGTCTGTCAGCGCGCTCCGACCACGGCACATTATCGCAGCCGGAGCGGCTCTTACGGGTGGACATGTTTTCCTCGCGACACCCCAAGGTGTCATTACAGCTGTCAGTGAGTCACACTGGTGACACATGCACAATTTCCATCCACACACAAAGCAAGATGAACAAAGGAAGGTGTGCTTTATGTGTGATTCACCTTTTTAGTGTTATTATTAAACAGGTTGAAGAACAAAAGCAGTTTTTAGACTTTTGTAAAGGATTTAAAAATACAAAAGTCATCGTCAAAAGTTGATGAGGTGACGTCCTCCAATGTGGGCTGAGATCTTTTCTGAGGACAATTAAGAAGAGGCTCCCTGAAAACTGTCATCAGGGGAAAACTTTGGATCCACAATAAAATGTACGTGTTAATATTATAGATGAAGCATCAAACTGCTGCACCGCCATGTCCTGTACAAAGCAGGTCTATGATCTTCTGTCCGTCCATCCATCCATCCATGCATCCATCCATCCATTGATTTTCTTCTGCTCATTCAGGACTGGGTTGGGGGTATAAACAAAGACGCCCAGACTTCCCTCTTCCCAGCCACTTCTTTCAGCTCCTCTAGAGGGACCCTAAGGCATTCTCAGGTCACCTGAGAGACGTAGTCTCTCCAGTGTGTCTCCCAGGGCCTTCGCCCAGGGGGACGTGCCCAGAAAACCTCAAGGATGGTGTCCAGGAGGCATTAGGACCAAATGTGAGCACAAAACAGCAGAAGCCGTATCAATCTGCTCGTCGATCTCACGCTCTGGTATTCCCTCGCTCGTCCTCAGCCTGGAGACTCATTTGTTAGATGTACAGTATGGGACCTTTCTAATTTGAATGTTTTAATGGTTTTGGGTCACAAAATAGTTACTTTTTAAACAACTGTTGCTGTTAAATAATTGTTTTATCTTCATCTTTTTATATTTTTATTATATGTCTCTACAAAGCGGTGTCCACTGGAAAGAAACAGTCATTTCTTTAATCAAAATTTATTATTACAGATTATAGATTATAGGTTTATAATCATTTGGTTTTTAAACAAGCAGCAGCTCAGGAGCCTCCAGGTTCAGAACTTTTCTGTTCTGCCCACAGAATCTGTCTTAGAAGATTAGCCAGGTTCTCCTTTAAAAAAAAAATAAATAAACGAGAACATCCAAAGATAGACGTGGAAAAGGGCAAATAACAAGCTTCAATATTATCACTTTTATGGGAGTGGAGAAGTCGACTGCAGAGAGGAGACCAAATGAAAAGAGAAAGGAAGCTAGGAGGCGAAAGGTGAGGTGATGGGAGGAATGATGGCGGTGTGCAGCAGAGGCATACTGTATGTCACATCGCATCAGGCGACGGGACAAGTGAATGATACAGTATTGTCTCTGCTGTGTTAGGAAATCCGAAAAAACACACTGCTGCACACAGATGCGACACACAACCGTGAGGCAGGCCCAGCCGAGCTTATCGGGCTCTCCACGGCTGCGCGGCCTCCGTGCACGCCAGCCGCGGCTGTCGGAGGAGGCCCGGATCATTTTGGACAGTTCATTAAATGCCATGTCATTACACGTTATGGAGCGGTGCTATCATGCGCCCCTTCTCCCCCGGGATGCTGCAGCCCATCTGATAGGTATGGAGAGGTGTGTGTTTGCACGCGTGTCAGTGCATGTCTGCTTTACCCGACATGTTTGCAGCTCGCAGAGGGCTTGATGGAGGCGGGCGGAGACAGAGGCGGAAGGTGCGGTGTCGGCTCTGGAAACGGGATGGACGGGGCTGAGGGACGGAATTGGCATTGAATTTCAAAAGCGGGGCGAGGATTGACTTTGACTGGAGCGCAAGGGGGCTGTTAGCTTATCTTTAAGGCCGTGTTTGTCACAGCGCTGAGGGCAGCTCTGCTAGACAGGCCGGCGTGGAGGGAGGGAGAGCCGAGTGGAGCGTGGGCTGAACGATATGGATAGGTGAAGGCTCCCGGTGGGACTCGCTGCCGGAGCTGGCAAGCTGCGGCGAGGAAGGAGCGGAGGAGAGCAGCTAAATTGAAGGTTTATTTATCCAATTCGCTGTCAAGGTCGGCTTGTCGGTGAGCTGTCCTGTGTGTGTTCACAAAATGCCAAAATCCGATGAATTGTTTAAAAAAGAAGGGAAGAAGCAGGTGCTGAGGAGGGAGGGAGGGGGGGGGAATCAATGACCTTTGGTTGCGTCAAGCTTCAAGCTGCCAGTAGCTCTTAAAGCTGTCCTTACCGGCCATTATAGTTGCCTTTTAAAAACAAGGCAGAGCTGTCGGCAGAGAGAAGCCCGACGCCGACACAAACACACGAAAAGACTCGCACTGGGAGTCAAACACACGTGTGCGTGTTTCCTTTATGAACAACCTGCAATTCTGTCACGTCCATGTTAACCTTATGAAGGAAAAGGTGGGTTATCTCTGTCGATGCACAGCACCCAAACAAAAACTTTGGAGATTTCATCCCATCTGTGCGCTGCACAAAGAGGCTCACTAGAAATAAGTACGAAATGCTAAAATTCAAAATATTTTCTTACAAAATAAAAGGGAAAAAAAAAAAAAAAATCAGCTAATTGGGTAAAAAAAATGTTGTCTCGTCGAGAATTGTAACTTTAAGAAAAAAATACCTCTATAGTCAATAAGATATGTGGTCTTAAAGATTATTTTACTGTTGAAAACGTTCGATGAGATTAATTTTCTTGCAAAAAAATATTTTTCTAGCTGGGACCTTCCTGTGTGGAGTTTGCATGTTCTCCCCATGCATGTGTGGGGTTTCTCTGGGCACCATCACAGTCCAAAAACAGTACGACTGCACAGTTTTAGAAAAACATGCGATTTGTGATTTCAATGATCAATATTGCGATGACGACATAGGTTGCGATACATAAATGAACAGCAAAACAGTCAAAAACATTGTTTCTGCAACCGTTTAATTAAAATAAGAGTCAACTTACCTTCAATTATACTCCAAAGGAGCCTATTCTACACAAAAGGCTAGCATCTAACACAAAAGAGCTCCGTCCGATTGGTCAGTGAGGTAAAGGAGTCCATCTGATTGGTGAAAGGCATTTGGCACACCAAGCGTCTTTCAGCAGCTCCACACCAAAACAAACATCAAGAATCATCTGGTGGTAGATGTTCACTTATTAGTCATGCGCTTGTTTTGTAAGGATGGATTCAGAACGTTTGTCCCAAGTTGGTACCGGTATCGACACATATGGAACTACCGGCTACAAATAGATTTCTATCCCTATTTTGAACGGCAATAGACAGATTGTTGGAGATTCTTCATAGCGTTTTGGTCTGTAAATCCATCAGCTGTTTTCCAAATTCACGAAGTACATTCAAACAAGGCAGGAAATAAATAGCACTTTATTTTATTAACCATACTTCAAAAACCTTTTTGATTAAGGCGCGTGTGATTAACAGGTTATTTTAATGTAATTACCATTGATGTAATTAATTTACCAAAATAAAGGCACTAAAAATTTGATAAAAGTGACTTGTGTGTGAGGTACAGTTGCATTGTTTTATGTTCTAAAATGTATCATACAACTCTATTCATGTGAAAGGTACATGAGGATTCAGACGTTTTTCAAAGTCATGTATCTTCAAAACACTGTGATATACTGTCACTGTTACAGTCTTTTATTATTAAATTGTATCGTGACATGTCATGTCATCGTATCGTCAGACTTTTGCCAATACAGCCCTAGCAAATAAGACAATATTTCCTGAAACAAGGCTGATTTTACTTCCTTAAGTTTCAGTTTTTGGCGTATAAAGAGAATTCTGAAGAAGGAAGAGCCGCACATTAGTAATAATCATCTGTTGCACCAAATAAGACGGTCATGGCAGTTCACCATGGCTTGCCCTATGAGTGCAGCTTTCTTCATGTGGAGCATTAATCAGTCTGCTTACAGCTCCAGTTGCTGCTGTAGGGCAACAGTGCTATACTTTAGAGGGGTCCCCCACCCCCCATCAAAGTTTTGGAAGGCCTCTGTCAACGTGAAAAGAACATGACCTTTAAGATCGTATCAGCATGTTTGCTGGTGCATACACTGAAGAGTAACGGGTTCAGTGGCCGTTCGGGGGGAGAGGGAAAAAAAAAGAGCAAAAATAAGAGAAAAAGAGAGAAGAGAAAATTGCAAATCACTCAGAGGGCTGTTTGTTGGGAAATGTGTTGGCTGACACTCAACAGCAGGCAGCTTTAATGCCACAGAAGAGGAAAAAAGATGGAAATGACTTTTCCTTGTTCAGTCAGTGGTTTCCATCACGGTTTTCTAATTTGTTTGAGGAGACAAAGTGTGCAGGGCAAAGTCAGTAACGGAGAAGCAGGTTAACTGAAGGGGTTTTTTTTATGTTTGGTTTTTGGTTACAACAAACTGACTGCAATGAACAGCTGGCATTTGACTCCGATTCCTCTTCTCAGATGCTGCAACAGCAGGGCTCCAACTCCCAAAGCTCACCTTCGGTTGCACAGTTCTGACCAGATTGGGTCATGTGTCTTTCGGTTCATCTCCACTCTGGTCATGAGGCGTCAATTTTGAATCAGTCACTATTTGCAGAGCACCTTCATGAACATGCGGACATATGTGAGGTGTATATAAATACACAATAAAAAATTAAGAAGTCCCCATTACACAACAGACTAAAAACAGTAACAATCAGAAAACAGACATAAGATGGAAGAAAACGCTTGGAGTTTGAGAGGGAACTGGATAGATCAAAGGATAGAAAGGGTAGAAAAGATGAAAAAACATAACAGCAATAAAATAATTTCAGTCAGACAACTCTTGCAGTAAGAAATATTTATTTGACATTTTCCACATACTTTAGTTGGCATTCACATCTTTTGGTTTGGCATAAGGCTCCGTTCAATTCCATGAGAGATTTCCATAAAACTTTCGGGTAACAAAAACCCCCAACACTTAATTATCCAGAAGAAGAAAAAATGTGTATGTATAATCAGTGTGTAATAAAATGAGGTGTGTTTTCGGCAGCATTCCATTTCCATTTCATTTCTCAGTATGACTGCTATGTGTGACCCGGCACCATTGACCGTTTGGGCCGCCCCCGTTCGAGTACAGCGCCACGAAGGGAACATGCTATCTAGTGGATCTGCTATGTGTGACCCGGCACCATTGACCGTTTGGGCCGCCCCCGTTCGAGTACAGCGCCTCGAAGGGAACATGCTATCTAGTGGATCTGCTATGTGTGACCCGGCACCATTGACCGTTTGGGCCGCCCCCGTTCGAGTACAGCGCCACGAAGGGAACATGCTATCTAGTGGATCTGCTATGTGTGACCCGGCACCATTGACCGTTTGGGCCGCCCCCGTTCGAGTACAGCGCCTCGAAGGGAACATGCTATCTAGTGGATCTGCTATGTGTGACCCGGCACCATTGACCGTTTGGGCCGCCCCCGTTCGAGTACAGCGCCACGAAGGGAACATGCTATCTAGTGGATTTGCTATGTGTGACCCGGCACCATTGACCGTTTGGGCCGCCCCCGTTCGAGTACAGCGCCACGAAGGGAACATGCTATCTAGTGGATCTGCTATGTGTGACCCGGCACCATTGACCGTTTGGGCCGCCCCCGTTCGAGTACAGCGCCACGAAGGGAACATGCTATCTAGTGGATCTGCTATGTGTGACCCGGCACCATTGACCGTAGGGTCGCTCCCGTTCGTGGAAACCATTAGAGGAACATACTATCTGAAAGAGAGAGGGAAAGAAATAAAAGAGGAGCCAACATAAAATTACTCATACCTGATCTTAGAACGTAACTCACTTCCCCAAAAACGCTGTGCGAAACTATAATTTGTACCGCCTAACAACCCGTATGATACAATAACTTAACATCCAATCCAAAGCTTTGATGGCGTATTAGACATGCTGACAGCCATTATTTGAACTTCTATTAAACCAAGAACAAGCTTGATGGCCATAACTTCTGCCATTGTGGCAACTAAAAATACACAAGCTTAAGTACATCCATTATTTCGAAGCTCCCAACGACAGTACAACGAACGAGCATAGTAGCCATAATTTTCTCCATTCGGCATACCATTATAAGCGCTCAAGGAACATCATTTAATTGAGATCCCAACCAAATATTAAGAACGAGTTCAACGCCCATAATTACTATGCTTCATTGCATACTACAAAATTGGCTTAAGAACCAAATTCGAGCTCCAGCGCATACTATGATACAACTTAGAACATCCTAATTTTGAGGCGTCCACCTGGCTATAATTTTCTTTTAACATCTATAATCGAAGAATTTACATTCATTCTGCTGTTGACATTGATTGATTAATTCAGTCAGAAGTGTCATTGGAATGCAGAGGAGGTCCACCACCCCATCACTTTCAGTGCAGCAATAGGTGCGTCGAGCAGTCATCGTTGCAGCACCAGATCAAGGAATGCAGGGGTGACATCACTTCCTGGAAACGGAGAAGCCGATCGGGGCGTAGGGGTACTCAGGCTCAGGATGTGGTGCATAGATAAAACAAAGCAGTATTAGTCTTGACAAGAATATATAAAAATCCCAGAAACTGATCAGTTTCAAAATGCTTGAGATAAATGAAATAACAGTGCTTTTCAAAGAACAAATCTGAGAAGTGAAATTTAGTAGACAGTTAAAGTAAAGACCCATTGTGGATTTATCGCACCCTAGAAACCATCATGATTACAAATTCCAACAGTGAAATGATAGTGAAATATATAACCTGCACAAAATCTTAACACAAATTTTTTATACATTCCAAAGATAAGAAAAGTAACCTTTGACAGTTTCAGAGGGACGCACCTTCAGGAGGCCATCGAGGAGTAGGTGATGGGAAGAGTAGCCAAAGAGATTTGTAGATGAGGAAGGTCAACATCCCACGTAGCAAAGGATTGCAGCCCGGCTGGATTTGATGCTTTGTACTTGATATTAGTGGTTCTCAAATTGGTGGACAACAAAGTACAGACTACTGAAATTGTAATTAGCCAAGGGCGTCTGGATACTGAAAAAGAGAACTTGAGAGCCATGAGGGATCATAGGTTTCGATAGTATTTTTGCTAGACTGAACCTTAAGCATTTAGAGGCGGAGTATAAGCCACTAAATGGGGAAGCATCTAGCAGACTGTCATCTGCTTAAGCAAGGAAGATAGAAGACTGACTTGTGGACACAAGATTTAACTCTTGAACTAAGCTTGACAGCGCAAGTGATATACTCCTACGGTCAGGGTAGAAATTGCTCAAGGTGTTATTTAAACATTAACCAAGTCAACTGATGACACAATACTGTCATTCACTATTGAAACAGCCCTAATTTAATCTCCAATGATGAAATAACTGGACGACATCTTATAAATCATCAGAGCTGTAGATTCAGGCGGCCGGACAAACACAAACCACTCTTAAATCTTTTCCCCCAAACCAGAAGGCACAGCCTCAGAGGAACAAGTGGAGGGAGCCTGAAGACACGACAGTCATCATAACATAACTACTCCAAGCATAGAGAGGGAAGGAACAAACGCAAAACACGAAATCCAGAACAGGAACACGGGGCCCAGGATGGAACTACCCAGAACAAGAACACAAGATGAACGGATGACCATAGGACCAAAGCCACAGCAAATGTCAGGTGGCCCAATCATTGACAAATCATATTCAAACCAAAATGAATAAACACGCTGCACAAAAGCCAAAGATGACATAATGGGGAGAGACAAGCAGCAATGAACCATCCAATCCATAGAAGAAAAATAAATCCGGAAGGGTGGAGGACCATACAGTATAGACAACGTGGAACTCAGATTAGAAAATAAATCCCCCCCCCCCCACAGAGATCCAAAGACCAGGGATACAGAGGAAATTTGGCCACTGAGAAACCATCAATAACTCGCAAAGTGAAGGAGACCCATTGCCTACAAATATCCAGTACAGAGCTTCTGCTAAGAAAGTTGAAAGTATGAGGACTGCCACGGCAGCTGAAAGGTAAACCGACAAACGTGTCGAGCACCAACTGAATGCCAAGAGACGCCGAGAGGCATAGAGGCAGAACAGGGAGAACATCAGCGATAAGACATCCTCAGCCTTATATCGCGCTCGGAGGAAAATCGTGGAGACAGCCTGGGCAGCTGAAGAAAATATATACTAATCCTGAAGGCGCATGAGGAACCAGGCCACAGATGCCCAAAAAGATGAACTGTGAGGCGCCAACGGGTCCAGATCACGTCACGAGAACCTGAACTTTCGAAGGGCCACCCTTAGTGGGGGCTTAGAAAACGATGCCCCGGAAAAAATCCATCACACAGCCCCCACAAACCTCCAGACCAAACCAGAGAAATGAATAACAATTAACTGTCCAGCCGAGAAAAAAGGCAGCGACGAGACTGACACGCTAATGCGGCAGACGCAAGTCCCCAGCCAGGGCAGGACCTACTGGGGTACACAGAGCAGGGAAAAACAGGCGAAGCAGAACCAGATGCAGAACGTGCGGGGGCAACGAACGAGTGATTAAAACGAGCCAAAGACACTGCATAAAAGAGACCAAGCATAAGGAATTTGTCCACAGAGGAGAGACGGGTCCAAGAGACCAATTCACATTAAGACTAACCAGCAGCTACAACAACGAAGAAAATAAACAGAAGAACCGCCATAACAATAAAGCCAGCATCTAATTAAAGAAAGTCAAGAGTCACCTTCAGCACCTAAAGAACAAAACAGCAACAAAGAAAATGCAAAAGCCACAAATAATTCAGCCAGCATGAGAAACCAGGCCAGACAAGGACCGCCAGCCGTCACAACTACAGAAAAGACCCCACAACTCCTGAAACAATAACCGGACGACGCAGAATAACAGCAGAAAATGAATCAGAAGTTCACCATGAGCGGACCACGAGTCCCAAAACTACAATTCCCAGGGTCCTTAGGGGCGCGACGTCACCATACACAGAAGTAAACAAAACAAGACACAGCCAAGAAAAAAAAAACAACGACCCAGGAAAGACCGCACGCCGCTCACCGTAGAGGTCCGGCTGACCACGGCAGACGATAGACCCGGACAGCTCCAGATCCGGGCCCACGGACAACCCGAACACCACGGAAAGCGCACCCCCTGCAGATGCACGCGACCGCGGCGGAACGAACGCGCTGGGCGCCGTCAGCCTCCCGGTGATCGCCGCTAGCCGCCCGGCGATAGCTGCAAAGGAGCAGGCGCGGCGAAAACAGAAAGCCCACATCAGGAAACGGGGATCAGCCATCCGAAGGACGGGGGGAATACAGCAAGACGTCGAAGAAAAGGAGATCCGCTGGATCCGCGAGCACGGGGAACGGCGAAGAATGAGCGCTGAAGGTAAGAAAGAGAATGAACGCCTGTGCACCTGGGCTTAAATAGGACGCTGAGCAGGTGCGTTAATTGACTGAACCGCCCTAGGGTAAGCTGTAAACACTGCTACGAGTTATCGCCCGAAATACGATTAGAATCGTCATTAAAATCCAGATAAATAAGTTAATTGAATGAATTATACACTGTAATTATACACTTAAAGACCCTTGTTCTATAAAGATTCTCTTATTTTCACTCTTGCTTGCTAAATAATCTGATCAGTGAAGTTTTTTAATTGCAAAATAATGTTGGTTTAAGAAAATATGTCTACCTTTAATTAAAATAAGAATTTGTTTTTTTGTGCCTATTTAAAGAAAATCTGACAAGGGAGAATAACTTGACTGACTTTGAGGGGCCTGTTTTTGCAGTGTATTAATGTGAAGCTATATAATAAAAACTCTTTAATTTAATTTACAATTAAAAAATCTCCCCAGATGTAGAAACTCTACGATCATCTGGTGATTTATTAGAATCCTGACACTTCCAGAGGAAGGAAAGCATCTTCTACTAGTTTCCGTGTTTGAACAATCCCCTGTCCTGAAGCAAGCCCATATCATGACACCACCACCACAACGACAGCATCCTCAGGGTCCTCAGATTATGAAAACATCTCTCAAGTGAGACCAATCTGTGGTTTCTATCAAGCTTTTGGAACTTGTAGACATGGACTCTTTTTCTCTAATGATTTCATCTTTAAGCAAAAACTAGTGATGGGTTAGTCGGGAAGATGAGAGAATAAAGGGGGGGGGGGGTAGAGTTTGCTCCATCAGGAGAACTAGTCCTTCATTGAAACAAGGATCACTTGTTCATTACAGGTATATAATGATCACTAACTTATCTACAGGTATGTTTTCTGATTCATCACTCACACGTCACTCATCAGTTAGTCCTCACTCTGAACTCACTTTTCTCACAGCCTATCACGATCAAATTACAGCCTTTACATTCATTCAAGTTTGTTTATCCACATTCCAGACATTTTGCCGGCCGGCCTCTGCCCCCCCCCCCTTTTCCTCCTGATTCTTCGATTTGACGCGGCCTGGCCTTAACCACCATCAGCAATTCCTGTTTTACTACAACTTTTTTCTATCACACTTTCAAGATCTCTCCTTATTGAAATTGTGTTTGAGTATTTGGTTATTCGAATTGTTTTGAATCAAGATGAAGAAAAAAGTTAAAAGATTTTTGTTACCATGCTCTGCAACAGGAAGGGGAAGGAAGTCAGGTTTGCTCCGCGCCAACGGTCCCGCCCAGCACTCACAGGTGAATTACTAATGAACTCCTGCCGCTCTGCAGAAACTATGTCCTAGAAAACTAAACAGTTTTGGCTAAAATGGCATAATCATAATTAAAATAAAACTACTGGAAACACTTTAAAAATAAAACTAAATATGATCAGAGAATAAATTTAAGCCATCTTCATCACTGCAGTGTTGAGTCTGTTGGTGATTTTCTGTGGTTTACACTCCAAAGTATTGTATCACTAAAATAGATCCCCTTGCATTCCACATGTATCTTATCTGAAGTTGTTACCAAAACATAGACCTTCTGCTTTTAATCACCAAAACAAAGGAAGGGCATAACTTATCTCTGGGGTCTGTAAGTGCTGAAGGGTTTCTGGGACAAAGTTTCCTTTCAGAGGAGCAGATCCTTCCTTTGTGCACGGCTTTTTTTATATTCATGACTTCATGATACAGCTTTGTGCGGCTCTGTTGTACATCATGGTGCATTTCATGTTCTTGGACTGAGCCTAATTCCAAATCCCTGTTTTCATAATGTAATACCAGCTGTACACAGGGCAGCGAAGAATCATCCAGTCAAACTCGCCGCACTTTGTATCCTCTCAGCATTGGAGATTAAGCTGCATTAACACATTGTTCCTATGGTCTCAGCGGAACATTGTGTGATTACTTAAAGTGCAAAGCTAGTTTCTTTTCAGTTTTTCACAAAGACAGGGCTTCGGATGCAATGGCATTCTTTTTTTTTTTTTTTTCCTCCCGAGCTGAATGCATTTCCCTCAAGCATTCTGTGATTACAACTTCCATTTTCCTTCAGCGTTCCCCCTTTTTCTTTTTCTGAGATACAGGAACGATCACACAATACCTTCACTGAAATTTGCAAGGGATAAATATCCCAGGGCAGCCGCAACATCCAACTTGTCCTTAACTTCCACATCTCCAATTTGCAGTGGCCAGTTCTGTTGTTGTAAAGAAGAAGATAAGAAAAGTCTAAAATAAATTAGTAGCATATGCTTCCAGAAGCCATGCAGCCCTGAAGCCATTCTGTCATGAAAATCCATGGCGTGCTCTCGCTAGTGTGCTTTCCCCCGTTTATAACAGCGAGAAGATAAAGTGAGAGCTTCAGCCTCATGAAACTTCCAAAATTCTGCTTTTAGTCTGAAGAAAATCTGGAAATGCTCATTTTCCTAAAATGACACTTATTAAAAGATAAAGTTTAGTTTGTCCTTGCTCTAGCAATGGCAGAAAAATGACATGTTCACAACACGTTTGTCTATGTGGAGCTTTGTAGAAACTTTGGTATCTTAAACAAGAACCTGAACTAATAAAGCAACATTAAAAGTCCCAAAGGGTTTCATGTAAAGCCCACAAAAAGAAATCTGTAGGCATGTGAGGCTATAAATACACAGATATCTTTATTGATATAAGTGATGGAAAAATGTTGAAGACAAAAAAAAAAACATACCCAGAATGAATCTATCTTTGTACATTTGTAATTAGGAATGAACACTGAAGCTTGGGTACCAAGTTGGTACCAGTACCAAAGTATATGGAACTACCGGTACTGTAAAAAAACGCAGATTACCTTGGTTCATTTTGGTGCCTTGTTTCAGACGTGTCAGTATTTAGTTTTTCTGTTCAATTCTAGCCAATCATTTTACCTTTCCAGCATTTGTGGGCGGGCTCACATAAAATAGGTGTGGCTGTGAGGCTGGGCGGAGCCTCCACCAAAATGTTCATTCATTCATTCATTCATTCATTCATTCATTTATTTATTTGTTCCTTTCATGAAAATTAATGTTCAAATGTTTACATGTTTCTCTTACATATTGAACTTTTCATGATTGGAAGGGAGCAGAATTGAAGAACACAATTCTTATAATTATCTGCTCCCTTTTAAACATTACATTTACATTTCTCACACCATCACCTGTGCTCAGATTTCACAATGTACATTTCCACTACACAGTAAATACATTCCATTCATTTAATACATAGATTCCAAAAATTCCATTCAACAGTCAAGTTTGTACAAACGAATTTGTTTAGCTTTATACATCCGTTTAAATTGAATAATATTTTGACAACTTTTTAACTGATTCGCCTGGGAATTCCACATTTTTACCCCTACCATAGACACTTTTATAAACACTTTTGCTTTAATGTTGTTCGAGCAATCTGTTGTTTGAAATCAAATTTTCTCCTATGGTTTTCATCTCCTGTGGTAAAAATAAAAAGCTTTTGTAGGTCTTTTGGTAAATCTCTGTTTCTGGCTTTAAACATAACTAATAAGGTCCGCAATTCAATTAAATTTTTAAGTTTTAATAAGCCTGACTTAATAAAAAGTTCATTTGTGTGATCTCTAAAATTAGCTTTGTGAATAATTCGAATAGCTCTCTTCTGTAATAGAATTAAGGGCCTTATATTAGTTTCATATGTATTTCCCCACACTTCAATACAATATGTAAAATAAGGTAAAACCAAAGAGCAATATAACATGTGCATAATATGACATGGTAAAACATATTTAGATTTGTTCAGAACAAAAAGGCTCTTGGCTACTTTATTTTTTATATAAAATATATGAGATTTCCATGTTAATTTGTCATCCAACATAACCCCTAAAAATTTAGAATGTAGAAGGCAAATTGAGCTAATGTTTGACTGTAGGTGCTAATTTATTTACCAGAAGGATGAGTGACTTGTTCGATGGCTTTGGAAAGAAAAGGCCGTCGTCGTGGTGATTAGCAGTGAAATACTTCTTTACTTCAGCGTGTGTGAAAACGGAGATGCAGCACTGCAGTGCAGACTGTCACAAAGAAGAAAATAAAGCAACTTAAGGCACATTTAAGCGCTCTCCTTTACCCTGGCACGCTACTTTGTCACTGTTGGAATTTCAAAAATACCTGTTCAGCACTGCCACCAGATAAAACCCATTGTCATGGTGGTCTGTCAGACTCCACCCCCTCCAGCTCTGCTGCTCATTCCTCTCATCTGTGACCACTCATCTCATCAAGCCACCTGCTACAAAAGGAGACCCAGCTTCATCATTCTTCACCAGTTCGTTAACCCTGATAGTGCCTAGTCTCCTGCAGCACTCTACGTCTGGCCCCTTGTCTCGTCCTGAGCTAATTTTGTTTTGTCCTCTGCACTTCAGGTTTACACTTCATGCCACAAGAGTCACCTGAGTCTTACCACCTCGAGCAGCAGAATCCACAGCTCTCCATCACTGACGCCGCCTGCCATTGTGAGCCACAGTCTCTGTGCTCCTCTGGATCTCCAGCCACGCCACGCACCAAGAACTCAAGCCACGAGCTCTGCTACGCCCCTCACTCAGGGAGCTCGCCACGAACGATACTGGAGCCTCCACGTTGCCCACCGCTCCGCCAGGATCAACCAAGAACTCAAATAAACTTCTTACTTACTTTTCACTTACCTGTCTCTGCCTTCTGGGTTTCAGCATCTGGGTCCATCCCACGTTCTAGTCATGACACCCATCCCCATATGTAATGCAACTCTTGGCTTTATTTTTTATAAAGATACATCTTTTAGAAAAGGAAAGATTATAATATATCTGGAACTAAAATAACATTTACAAAAGAAGAAAAACACATCAAAGATGGACTCATCAGCTGCGGTTACGAATTGTTTACATGCTCCAGGATTGGATCAGCAATCGCCACCTATCTCCATGGGAAGGGCCAAATTAAGCTTTCAAAACAGTAAATGTGGTCTCATCCTTAAGCAAACAGAGACAGTCAAAGGTAAAAAGATCACATAAACACAGGAGTGGTAAAGAATTTGTTGATGAGCAACAGGAGAGCTCAAGCAGAGCAACATGCGTCCACAGTGACCGGTTACTGAGCAGAGCGGTGCATGTTTGCTATATTATTTTCCAGATGGCTTGTATTGACAACCCAAAGACGTTGGCTGTCATGCATGATCTTCCCTCGCCTGTTAAAACAGCTCAGTGTGCAACTTTCCTGACAGCGCTGACAGGTGATGCCATTACAGTTGTCTTCTCCATATGTGGGTGAAGCTGCTCTTTCAGGGACAGCAGTGAAAAATGATCTCTCCATTCTGCAGCAGAAGCCACTGATGTCTGTCTCTGAGCTGCATCGCCTTGGGTGATCAGCGTTGGGTCACAGAGGTGAAGTGCACTTTTAAACAGGTTTAAAATGTTATTCATCTTGTGTGTTTTCCCCATCTGTGTGGCCATGTCAATCAAGAGGATCTCAGCTTACTGTCAAAGATGAAGTCAAAAGCTGGTATCTTGTCTTCAGTTTAGAAAAACAATTTTTTTTTGGTTGCACTGAAATCTGGAGATCAGTTACATTGCACAGTAAACTTCTACAATTACAAATATTTGCTTTATCAAACTGAAGAAGCAACAAAACGTTACAATATCAGAGACGCCACACGATTCTGGTTTAGAGACCTCCAACCTTACATTTTTCACTGTGATACTTCTTTTTTCTCCTCCAGCTTTTCCCTCTTTTTTTGCTCAAACAGTTTTGGTTAATTGGACCCACCAACCGTTCACAGCGCAGAAACACATCAAATGTGTGTGTGTGTGGGGGGGGGGGGTTGGTAAATAGATAAAAAGATGGAATTTCATCCAACTAAACCTGCTTTTTCCACATTTGTGAACCCTGCATATGTAAATGCATTAAAGGTGGCTCACTGCAGAGCATCAGTGTTTCTAAAGAAAACATCCAACAACCATTTCTGCTGTGTGCTATTCCCCTTAGACTGTATGAGAGAACTGGACTGAGCCAGTGTGATGTCATCCAGAGAAAACAGCTCACCTCCGGCTCCAAGAAAATAGGTCAATTGAGTCTTCATTATTCCGCGATACTGAATTCGGTGCCAGTTTAATACGCAGTGATTGGTCCAAGTCGGAACTGAATAGAGGTATCTATGGCAACTACCGTCACCAGTCATGAGTGAGCTCGTTCAAAGTCCACACCCCTATCACTGAAAGTGGGAGAATTTGTCAATTCAACATTTTGATCATTCAAGGTAGGGGCCAGCGGGCACCACAAGCTTTTATTGAGGTATCTGAGTGGCCAGTTTTTAACTTGAATAATTTGCCATATAGAAATATATATAAAAAATAATAATAATAATCATTCATCTTCTAATCCATTTGTTCCCTTTCTGGGTCATGGGGCAACCGGAGCATTGAGGGCGAAGGCTGGGGACCCCCTGGACAGGTTGCCTGTCTGTCGCAGGGCCACAATCACTCATCCATGCACCCTCACCTTCACACTATGCACAATTTAAAGTAACCAATTAACCTATGAAGCATGTTTTTGGATGGGTGGGGGGAAGCCGAAGTCCCACACATGCACAGAGAGAAAATGCAAACTCCTCAGGGCCCCCAGGCGGGACTTGAACCAGGGACCTTCTTGCAGTGAGGCAAGAGCGCTAACGAGGCAGTGTCTTTACCAAAATCCATTTTAACATTTTTAGAGCTGAATACTAAAGGCTGGGTTGCCAACTAAATTCTGACAGAGAACAAAAAGGAGAATTTGACGTTATCGTAATAAGACGTGTTTTTTAAGAGCTAGATCTATTGCTATAGGAATCTCTGCAGCATGCATGCTAGTTCAGTATTTCCATATTCCATTCCATGGTAAATGTCTCACTATGTGCAGAATTTCCTGCAATGAATTCCCCCAAACTTTCACTGTAGTGAGATTTGAGCCCTCAATCATGTAGCTTTGTCCAGAGGGACAAATCAAAAGGATTAAAAAACCCAACTAAACACAAATAAATAGAAAATAAAAATCTTGATTTGTTTTCAGTAGAACCTCTGATTGGAAGATTACAGGTCCAGTTCCCGCTCTGGGCACCAGCGTGTCGAAGTGTCCTTGGGCTAGACACAAACCCCACATTACTTGTGGTGGTTATAGGTTGGCGCCAGAGTTCATCATCAGTGTATAAATGGGTGTTTACATGGGGAAATGTGACTCTAAAGCATTTTACTACCTAGAAGGTCCAAAGTGCTTTAGAAACATACACTGTTTACCATAGTCTACAGTCTACAGTCTACAATGGCACTCCGAAAGATGATGAAGTTTCGATTCATTTTGTTTTCATACTTTACAGTTTCTGTAGGTCTGGGACTAAATCTCCTGAAGAGGAAGAAGAAGCCTGGTGGGTGTTTGAAAGATTTTCACAGCTAAGGCTGGTCAGCAGGTCCGTTCTTCCTCCCTACTTCAACTGAACCTCAGAGAGTTCAGGAGGGATTTCTGTTGGGCTTTGAAACCTAATTTGGCCTTTTTTTGTGGTTGTTCATTTTGGGTATCAGCAATTAGTAGCAGCCGAAAAAAACATAACAATAATAAATTAATAAATAAATAGATAAATAAATAAAACAGTGGTCAAATTTGGCCTCATGGGTTCTCCAGGGTTAAAATATTATCGACGTAGTTTCTACTTCTGTAGGAGTTTGCTCTTTAGTTTTTTCTCTAGCAGCTGATAAAAAAGCAGAAATTAAATAACTTTCCTTTGGTAACTTTTGAAACAATTCTCAAACATTTTTGTATTTAAGTCAACTTTTGCCCGATTGCCTGACTTTTTTTAAGCTTGTGTTTGAGACACCAACCTCCACATCCCTTGCTGTGCATCAGCCATGTTCCATGACCATCGTACATCCAGTTGACTCTGAAAAATCCCATCAGAAGTGGAGCGGCGTTTCTCACAGGTCACATTCAATAAACGTTTGTCATGAGGTTTTGGTTTGTGGAGGATCCAGCGACGGACTTTATAAAATCCTCACTGTGTTTGGAGAACAGAAATAGGAGAAAGAAAAGTAGAAAATCTGAACATGACAAAGCAGGATCTATGAGTGACAGTAAAACAGACATCATCACACTGATGGTGATTAAAGCAAACACAAAACATCTGTTGTCATGAGGAGCAACAACCTGGTGGGCCAACGCTTGCCGAGTACAAATGTCAAGCAGACAAAGATAAAGTGAACATTCTGCACTGAAATGAAAAGAAAATCTGTTTTCTTTTTTTCACAACCTACAGTTTGTATTCATTAACTTGAGGAACAAATATAATAAACTAAAGACAATGACACAAAACAAGTAGAATTTGGTGGTGCAAGAGGTCACCTTTTCCAAGTCAAAGTAAAGTTTGGTTCAATATCATAACATACTTTAATAAATATAAATGACCTTAAGTATCAAGTCTGGAACAACCTTAAAAATGGTTTAACTGCATCTAAACAAAAAGGAAACGGCAAACCTAAGTTTGCACAAAGGAAATGGTCATAATATTGGCTTAGAAGCATGTCTGCTCTTTAAAATAAAATACTTTGATTTAAAGAGGCTTCAAAGTTTCACAACCAGAGTGTAGGATATAGTGCCAACAAGAAAATTATTTCCTCTTTCTGAGCATGTTAGTTTTACTAAAAGTCACAGAATCCACAGTCTCAAACACCATTGAAGTTCATGACCCCCCCCCCACACACACACACACATGCAGCAGGTAAAGTAAGTTTAATATCAGATCTCTCTGAGAATCACTGGATGTTTCAGTCACTAAGTTACATTTTTAGGATAAACCTAGAGAGATGACCGGACAACAACACTGTACACTGTAGTGTAGGAAGTGTTTTACCAATAACAACTAAAATCCGTTTTATTTGTTGTGAATTTATCCGAGAACTGAAGGGAAAGAAGAGGTGGACATTGGTTTAGTTTCTACTTGTCATCAAATCACACACAGGTACGGTATAGAATGGTTACTGAGGTATTTTTGAGTGGGTCCATATCAGTTTGGGTGAGACAACAACAGCCCAAGTTTCCATTAAAGGCCCACCCCCAATGAAAATGGGGTTTTTGGTGTTTAAAGTATAAAGAAAATTAAGCTTAAATTTGTGTCTCTGAGTATTTCTTTATTCAAATCGTCGTGAATAAGGAGCAGATGAAAAAAAGCTTGTTTGTGGCATAGAAAATAGGCTGGGCGGGGCCAGAAGCTCAGCTCCGCCCCATTCTTATGCATCCACCTGCAGACAAATATCCACGAACCACGAACGTCTTTGTTTTCCTCGTCTGAACTGGAATCTGGATCTAAACTCAAGAGAGATTTGGTATTGATCACAAATTTTTTAAATTCTAATTAATTCTAATGTTTGGCAGGAGGTGTCAGAATCTGCATGGTAGCGAGAGAAAATGAAAACAGAGAGCTCTCAGTTATGGTTAACAGGAAGTGGGGCTGGGGTTGCTCCACGCCAACGGTCCAGCCCACAATTTTGGGGGTGAATGTCTAACGAACTCCTGCTGCTCTGCAGAAACTATGTTCCAGAAAACAGCACAGGTTTTTGGATTTTGGCTAAAAACGTCATTGTCATAAATAAAAGACCTCTGGGAACAATTTGAAAATCGAGGATAAGAGGATCGGTTATATCAATTATAGCATCGACAGCAGAGTGAAGGCTGAGACAAAGCTGAGAGGAAACCTGGAAACCGTCCGCTGGGGCAGGTTTGGTCTGGACGATCCTGCTGGAGGTGCTGGTGGAACCTGGTGGAGGAGGGGTGACTTTAATCCACAACTTTCTACCCCCAAGGTGCTGCTGTGAGGATGAGGGGAGAGTTTACCCTGCATGTGCTGTGTGTGCGGGGCGCTCGCGTCCATGAGTCTCGGGCCCGGCCATAGAGAATGAATGGGTTTGGTACTGCGGCCGGACAGAAAAATCAATGCTTCATATGAGGAGGCTGCGGGGGTTAGGCCTCCGTGTTCGTGTCAACAAGGCTATTGGTTTTCTTAATACTCCAAAGTTGGCGTTTCCCCGCATCGGGAGGGCTGCTGAGGTGACTTGTGTGGTCAAAGCTTAACAAAGGGATCCTGCCTTCTAGCCTTTGCTTTACACTTCAGCAGGGGGAAGCCGAGCCAGGATTAATTACCAACGGTGCCGGCTGGATATTAGTTGCTGTTTTCTCCCACTGTCACATGGTACCAGTGGATAGATGCTGCAGGAAGGGGGCTGCCGAGCAGCCGGGATCACACTGGGTAAAAAGCTGCAAGCTGATGTTGGTGGAAAAGTTATGACCACGGCGCTGCCAATTTACCCCAAAACCAACCGATAAACATAAAAAATGAAACATGTTTGTATCTGTAGGACTGAAGACTAATGGAATATATATTAATGTGTGTCAAAATAAAAACATGTTTTCAGTTTATATATATTTATATTGAGTAGAGAGATGAATACATGCACATACCTGAGCTGGAGAACAGATTTTATTTTGAATTTTCATTTTAATTTTAAAGTAAATGGAATAAAAACTGTCATCTATATTTGACTTTTTCTTTAAATTAAAAGAATTACATTAAGGTTTTATCTCTAATTGAAATGTTAATTAAAAATCATCAGTTTGAGGAGTTCTGAAGGTACATCAGCTGTACTTTCTGATTCTAACAGGGCATTTAGTTAAAAACAGAGGGAGATGAGAACGAGCAAAATTTCATGAAAAACGTAACAGAAGTCCTCAGTGGACTCAGCAGATCAGGTTATTCGTCATCTGGGTAGATTCAAAAATATTTGATCTGTGATCTTCTGATCAATTGGTCGTTCATGTATTTCACTGTTTATTCTGAACCCAGGAACTATTTTCTGTGTTTTTAAAGTTTGTTTGTTTGGGTAGGCAGCAATTAACAAAATAAAAATAAAATAGAAGCAATAGCAGCCAAATTTAACCCCGACGTCGCGTAGCAGCACATTAGATGTTTACTCACAGACCTGTGTAGTTTTGTTATAGTAATTCATTTTTGCTTTTGCTTTATTTGTTCATTGAATAACTAAATAGACAATATTGTGAGAAATAATAACACCTAACTCCAACTGTTGACCATTCCACCCCTTTCTGCCTATGGTAATGTTTGGGATTTATATCCAAAACTGTGATTTCCACAGCCCCCACCCCCTTCACATTTGGTATCATTAAAAAGTCCCAAGTGATTGGGAGATATGCAGGTTTAGAAATGTCCTCAATGTGCTTTGCTGGTTGTCAGGAGAACTCATACTTCACATTTCAAAGTTTGACCATCCACGTGAAAAAAACGGAATTATTGTATTTGGACCGTCCTCTGTAGGAAGGTTGGTGGAAACATGGTGGACATTGGCATGCAGCAAAGCCACAGACTCATCGTTAGTTTCCAGGGAGGGGTCTGGGGGGGGGGGGGGGGGGGACCCTGCTGAACATTGCTCAGTCAGAGCAATCGGATAAAAACGCAGTGCAGATGTAATTTGTTATCAATGGCCGTTTCAAAAGAATAATTGTGGTGACACCGGCCGGTCGATAGTATAGATTTTTGTTTTCGAGTGCAATGTGTGTTTATGTGTGTGTGTGTGTGTGTGCGTGTGTGTGTAGATGCGTGTGGCGCTAAGAGAGCAAAGGAAATACAAGGCTGCAGACCCAAATACAATAAAAATGGATCGTGTGTGTGCTTGTAGGGGTATTTGCAGGTCTGGTAACCATCAGTGGGCTCTGGACATCATTGGAAGGATTACTAAATGTGTCCTATGGGCTGGCAGTAGGAATGAGACCCCCCACCCCCACCCCCCTCTCTGTGCCTTTGTTTCCTTCTTTTATTTAAGAGGAAAAACACAGGCTTGCCCTGAATAAACTCACTTAAGATGAGACCCAGCTCACAGAGGGGAGCTCCTGGAGGAACGGCCTGCTACAATCTAGTGAAGAACGTCCAACAATAACATCCAACTTTTCCCCAACAGGATTTTCTTTTTAAAAGATGCAATGAGAAATGCATGTGATCTCACACCAGGATGTTAAAAAAAAAATGAAACAAAAAACAAAACAAATTTTAACTGAAGTATTTCTGTGGAAAAAGGTCAAATAAGAAGCCAGATCGGAGAAAATCCTCCATGTTTAGATGTACAAAGAAATGTATGTTTATTTTTGATTCCTCTATTACTCTTCTGTTCATTTATGTACGGCTGCTCTAATGAATACTTTTCCCCATATGGGATCAATAAAATCTTGTCCCTTCTTATATTATCTTAGCTGTTGCTCACATTGAAGGTGGGGCTCTGCTTCACTGCTGATGGAGGGTGGAGGGAACAGAGAGCAGAAGCAGCAGCGTTGTTTCTGCAACAATTCCCTGCCGATCCTCTTTTTTTTATCAGGTTTTTAGGAGTTTGTCTGTTTCATTGCATCTGTCAACACATTCTAGATGCATAGATCAAATAAAAATCCAAACGCATGAGTCAAAAAGGCATAAATGAATCAGACTCAGATAGCAATCAACGGTTGGGTCAGCAGGACTCTTTCTTTATTGGGGCCTCTTACAGGTTTGTGACCCTTCCAGATAACCATGTTTTCTAATTCTTTAAAATATCCACAAGGAAATGACATCCATCCCACTTTAAGATTAAAATGAAAGAGAACAAGACTGCTTATATAAAAAAAAAAAACTATATTTGAGACACCCAGCCAAACAAAACGATGTTAAAAAAAGAGAAGTTTGTTTGTGCTAAGCCTGATTCTACGACAAGTTCCCATCACCTTAGTTTGTGATGAGAAAGATGTGGTCGTCCATCCATCCACTGGGTTTTGCTGGAGCCTATCCTTACCACACACATAACAATGGTACGTTCCATTTCCAATGCTGCTTGCGCCTCAAAGGAACTGAAAGACACACCTGAGCTCCCCTTAAGATGCGGCCGCTCCTCCCTACGACCCTCCACCGACTGAACAACCCGGAAACCTGCAGCACCCTTACGGGTCAACTCCATATGGATGCATGTGACAAAGGATTTCATGGCTGCCAGCATGCAAGAAGAAAAATGACAGATGATCGCCAACTGAGGTGTCTGAAGTGGAATATTCTAAAAACAGACCGGAGAACCTGATGCTGCCGATTCATTTACTTTGAATGACCTCTGACAGGTAAAACTTCAAAAATGATCACGATCATAACTGAACATTTGCCATTTTTGCTGAAGGCCTCTGGAGCGACGGAGCTTCCGAAACTGAGTCAGTGCCACAGATCAACCTTTTCCCTATTTAAATGGTACAAATGTAAAAAAAAAGAGAAACTATAAAAGCCTTTCCTCTCAGGTTTTAGTCTTTCTTCGCCTCCCGTTCTGTTCCCATCATCTTCACTTTGACCATTTGCCAAATCAAAGGCCGTTTTGCTGGAAGATGGAGTCCAAGCCATTCTAATTCGTGGGTGGAGATAGAGACGTGTGTGAGGCTGAGCGGGGACACGGGCTGCTTCATTGAGGGGGAGGGATTCTGGGACATTAGATGAGAGGGGGTAGATTTAGATGGCACATTGGTGCTGGGGAGCCAGGGAAATACAGTAAAAGGACATTACTCCTGCGCTGGAACTCTCCACCTCACCTCCCCTCGCCCGCTCTGTCTTTCTGCACTGCTCCCTTGCCGCGGGTGGTCACCAGAGACCCGGCTGGTTGCTGATTTATTCCCCTTCTCTCCTGTCCTCTGCCTGACTGCTTCTGCAATGGAGAAATTTTCCCCTCCACACTCTCCTCTGCTGCAGCGCTGCTCTGGCAGGAGAAAGCAGGAGAACGTGAGAGCTCCTTGAAGCACTGTCCGGTTCCTCACCCACATGCTGCTCCAACACTGACGTCTTCTTTACCTGCAGCGGGGGGGGGGGTCACAGAGGAAAACCTGTGACGTGCTGCCCTCAAAGACAGATGATGAGACTTGTGTTGGGAGGAGGGTGCTATGGCAGTGATTAAAACCTTCACCTGAGCTCATGAAATGTTCAATAAAAAGACAAAAATGATTCCATCAAAAACAGTTTACTCTTTTGATTCCGTTTGATTTCATTTTGTCTTTGTTTGTTTAACTACGTTTACCTTTGGTGCAGGCATCTTTACATGCGTGTTTGCATGTTTTCCGGTTCTCTATAGACCAGTGTGTTGCACAATGTTGGATTTCTTTGGAATATGCAAACTCTCAAACTTTTGTTTCCTTTTGAAATATATAATAAAGACAAAAACAAAAACTTAAAATTTAACTCCCAACATCAGCAAAAACAACAATAAATTTATCCACAGTTTTATCCACAAAACTCACTTCTATTTATTCGGGTTCAATAAAATAAGTTTAAAAAAAAAGGTATTAGAGGCATTCAGCCGTCCTGGTTTGTCTTCTCTATCGTTTGTTTGATAGCAAAATTACAATGAGTCATTTCTGGAAAAAAGGACAAAGATCTTTGCAGGTTGATGAACATTTGTCATCTGCAGCCTTCTGCACACATGTTGATTCTTCAACAACTGTGTTTTCATGACACAAAACTTTATCCAAATTCTAGATATGTCTAAAAAACCCACAATTTTGGAATGACACTGCTTCCATTAAATCACAAGTGTGTGAATAAACACAAACCAACTCACACGATAAGTCATTCAACAACATGGATGTGAACACTTTCACCTTTCTGCCACGGCACCAGCGCTCATCATCATCCATCAAAGGAGACATCGGCGACTTCTCCATGGAGCGGCGAGCTCCTCACACGTGGGAGGGGCTACGGACGAAGCCATTTCAGGAAATGGTGATTTTCCAGAGGAGCTGTGGATCCAACAGTTCCACACGACACGCTCATCTTTTGATGAGCTGTGTGGCGCTGTGGGACCTCTGGTGGCGCCCGGCGTGCAGTGCCCAAGGCCGCCAGTTCCTACCAGGAAGCGCATCGCCATCCGGTTGCTGGTCACATGACTTATTCAGTTTTTTCCTATAGCAGTTTTACTAAACATGTCCATTTCGATACTCCTAAAAAACCACCTCCTCCAAGCACAAAAACTTCTTTGTTTTGACAGATTCAAGTTTTTTTTAATTGTTGTGTTTCCATTAGGAAACGACTATATTATTGCAAATCTAGTGTAAGTAGTTTTATAGTCCATGGACACATAGCTTGAAAATTCTTCTGAAACTAGTAAAACAGGCACTTCTCAGGTAGAAGAACGTGAACTTGAACTTAAATAAAAATATGTTTCTGTGGGTAAAACTGTTTTAAACTAAAATTATTTCTCCCAGAAAGAAAATCTTTTGTCTTGTTGGCACAAAACAAACAAACAAATAAACAAACAATACTCTATTGGAGTTCCATAATTCCCATGCCTGTTCTGGAAAATATTTTACAGCTGCTAATCTACTCACAGCATTATTCAATTTCTCTCATTTGTAAAAAAAAAAAAAAAAAAAGTAATTTTAATTTTTGTAACTTTATCAAGATTCCTTAGTTACTTTACTTTTTCAATGTTCTTTTTAATTTATTTCTTTTGTGTAATTTGTCACAACTTTAATTTTCAATGACATCTTCATTTTTCCTTTTTTTGTGTTTAAATGACATTTTTGTTTTGTCTCGAATGAATTAGCAAGATTCCTTACTCGGTTTTTAGAGATTCTCCGCAAAAAACATTAAATTAATTAATGTTGCAATTTAGTTCAAACTCAACAACAAAAAATCCTTTTTTTTACATTTTTACTACAAAAGCATGTGGAGATGTTATGGAATCCATTTCTCCTGAAAGTAGAATTTAAGATTTAAGAGAAGAATTTCAGCTTAAAGAAAATCTATTTTTGGTTGAAAACATCGAAGAACCAACCGAGGAAAAATTCCTTTTAGAATGTCTTATTTTAGAATCTGAATTTCCTTTATTATCAATGTATGCAAAACAAAATATGACGCCCCCAAAGCATTCAAAAGAATAAAAGTCAGAATTATATTAAAAAAAAAGTTTTAAATATAAAAAATGAAAAAATGCTAAAAAATTTATAAAAAGTCTAAAATATGTATGTTCAGTATGTTCAGTGTCGCCAAAGGATAATAATAGACTGTGCTCTGACCATAAAGTGATATGAATAATAAATAACCTATAGTAAACATATCTGGTTTTGATATGAGTTATCCATATTTTAAGCCCCGCCCACCTGGCTTCTATGTCAGAAGCCTATTCTGCAGAGGATTTTTCCTTCTTTCCACCAGCTTCTCTGAGTAACACCTCTCCTTTAGCAGCACAGTCGTCATATCTGAAGATGTTTTCTGGGTTAGAGCACTGAGCTACATCAGAGGAGGAAGCGTCTGAGCGGCGTGGAGACACTTATCACAGAGTGGCCCCATTTCCTGCACAAAGAAGCAAAGCTAAGGATGCTAGCAGCTGTGAGGGCACATGCGAAGCTGGAGGACTTCCTCTAACAGGATGAATATATTCATCTTCAAACCCAGAGATAGGCCCATTTATGCAAATAAATGAGCTCGACCGTGCTCCTCTTTTGGTTTACACAAAACATTGAAGCGTTTGTGCTTTTAGTGTGTGTAATGTGCATTAAAATTGATGCTGGATGATGAAACCGTGACATTAATGACCTCCCTTGTTATGAAACCGAGGCGGCCCTCTTCTGCTCTCGGGGCTGTTATCTGGACCCTCCTCACTAGACGCCGGCACTCACACATTATCGACTTTCATTTAGACAACTTAATGTTGGCAGACGATTCACAGCCGCTCCATCACGGACCCTCCGGTTCAGACACACGAGTGCACCTCGCTGTAATCTGCCTTCATCTCTCACGCTCTCCTCTGTTCTGCTCTTAGAAATTAATTTTTCTTTCTCTTAAACAGCTCGTGAGCGGCAGAATTAATGGAGGGGGAGCGCCGCGCTGATCAATCAGACTTCACTAAATGTGCACACAAGCAGCACAAACACATTTCCCACCAACAGTTTTCCCTTTTCCGCCCCCATCATTCCATTACCTCTTGGTAGTCGGCCAGTCAAAAGGGGATAAAAATTGCCGCTCAGACGTCATATGTTAGATGTGATTTGTTGAGCAGGAAGCCCGACAATTCCCAGAGACTCACACAGCCGAAAATCAGGCCTGTTACGGCGGCGGCGGCCCGTCAATAAAGACTGTTCACCGGGTGGAAAATGGTCACCTGGGCAGGGACAAAGAGAACGGTGCAGAAAGTGTCGTAAATAGTCTGAGATATATGGAACTGCATGATCCAAACAGTTTAAAGATGTGGGCTTGGGTCCAAAAAAAGCCCCAGACAAGAGTGTTTGCAGGGATTTCTCACGTTTAACAAATCAGCAGTTTGTAACATTTTTAGTGAAGCTTTTGTGGTAGAACAACCAACAATCCTCTGTATTTCTTGGTTATTATTCAGCGTTTTTCAGTCACATGACAGAAAGTTTATGGCATATTTCAGGGCAGTAAGGGAGAGGGAGTTTAGCTATTGGTTTAAAACACAGCACTTTCTTTCTTCGCAAGTGTTCACAAGGATTAACAAACACAAAAATAGAAACGACATTCAACTTGTGTCACAGAAATCTCTAAAAACTTTGTGGGATTTTTGGAAATTTGTTGCAAACTCCTTTTTTTGTTCTGTTTTAGTTTAGCATGAAAGTATCGCAATGATTTCTGCCAAAACTTTCAAGCCGCGTTTTTAGTCTTGATACCAATTTACAATCAGCAGGTATGGAAAACAAACAAACAAATGGAGGTAAACAAAGTATGTGTACACAAACATGCATTAGTGTACACTATCTGACTATCCTGATCCAGTCAGATTTAGCTTTGGTGTGATAGTGACAAACAAAGAACTAAAAGAGTTTGTTAAAGATTGCCTCTGTCTTTAATTTAAAGGCTTTATCCAAACCTTAAAGAATTGTTCAAAGAAATTTTGCTGATTTTATTTCATGTACTTTAAAAGGGAAAATGGGACAAAGAGAATTGTGGGAAAAAAATCATATATATACACATAAATCCAAAAGGGAGTGGGAAGAAGTAAAAGCCTTGTAAATTCTCATCTCCATGTCTAAGACCACTTATTTGACTCCACGCAGTGCACCCACTATCTGTTATATTCCTGGTTCCTCTCTAATAAACACACCTTCAATCTCAGACACACAGAAATACACACACATGGAAACACCCAAGACACATTTGTCATTTTAATCTCCACCAGTTCCAAATGCATCCCAACACAAAATCCAAATTAATATTCATACATTTTTACCATTAACTATATCTGAGAACTGGACTGAGCCAGAATCACGTCACCAGTACTCATTTCCATTCCAAACAAATGGTCAGTTCAGTTGCTTTTTCTTTTTCAGCGGTGATACAGACAGCACCATGTTGAAGCCAGATGTCAGTCAGCAGTGGCTGGTTCGAGTCGGTATGAGTCAGTGTTTCTATAGCAACCACTCTCACCATTCAGAAGTGAGCTTGTTGGAAGGCCACACCCCTAACACTTGAAAGGTGGGCTACACAAAATCTGTCAGTCAAATGTTTTGGACATTGAGGCCTCTGATTGGTCAGTGTACAGTGTGTAACTTGAACTACAGAAACAACAAAAAACGAGGATTATCAAGAAAAGTATCAGAGTAAGAATGCTTCTTCTGAGTGACACAATGACACAATGAGTAACAGCTGTTTAGTTCTTTATAGAAGTCAATGGGATTTTGTCTTCTTGGAGACTTACTGCGTGGAATGCGGGGGGGGGGGGGGGTGCAGTCCAGTTCTCTGGTACAGTCAATGATATGTAATGCCCGACGAGGTGTCTATCATCAGAAATGAATGGACGACCTGGAGGTGTTAACTGCCCGACTTTGGCAAATTCCAATTATTTTTATTAATAGACACCTTGAAGAGCAGTATGCTGCCCATACAGCAGTCACAAGTGAAATGAATGATAAATGAATTATCAGTGCGTTAATCTTGTTTTTATTAAAGAGGCTTTTAAATATCGTCAGCCTAATAGCATTTCTGCCTAACTCATTTTTTTGCCAAATTGAGATATTGGCCTAACTTGACTGTGAGTGTTGAAAAAAAGGTGTTTTTTCTTCTTTTAAAAAAAACTGAAAAAATGACTTGGGCAGATATGCTATTAGGCTGACGATATGCTCAACAAACTATTTAAAATGAAAGTCAACATTTGCAACGTTTGATAGAGATCCCGACACGTCCATTATTATTGACCTTTTCTACTGTCTTTGCTTTTGTGATAAACTATGGAATACTGTCTCTCCACACATGTTCCAAGTTTCTGTTGCCATGGTGACCAACTGGTGTTTAGGCCAGAGCAATAATATCCAACATTCAGGCTGTGAGACCGTAACCGTTTTTTAGTAGTCACCTTTCAATGGACACCCTGCAGCCAATCAGCATCGAGTATGGTATAATTGTTTCTATCTATCAATAATCATATCTCAATATTTATGACTAAACTCTCAAGTTTTTTAGGAGTTGTAGTCTATTCTCAGAGATGTATTTTGAGTTTATTTAGTGACAGATGAGCTCAAATCGATGTGCCACCCTCTCTGCAACTCTCACGGATCATGCAGGAGAGAAAAACAGCATGAACACTCTTTACTCCTTGATATTCTCGTTTTTTTCACTTTATTCTGTAAAGTTTTCTGCCCCCACAAAGCAGTCCTCCCTCAGCCTCTTTCAGTCGGTCTCTTTCATCTTCCTTCAGCTGTGCCCCCGAGGTGAAGGACGCCTGCAGATGAAAGACTCAAAGGAGACAAGTCGTACTGACGACTATCTACCGCCGAGCTCAGGCCACCACACACTGACTGGACTGACTGACTGACTGACTGACTGACCACTACTTAGGAACTCTGCGCACACACACACATTGCTCTGCCCTGTCACCTTCTGCTCCATCACCTTTAATGCCATCAGATCCTGACGATGTTAAACTAGTCAAACTGGCAGCAGAAGGAGACGCGGTTCACAGACGATCAAGGATCAGCGAAGAACCAAAGCACCAAGCAGACGGGAGACTTTGACGTTGGCTTGAAATGACAAGCCTCAACACGCAACGTTAAAGGTTCAGACCGGACACATCAAAACAGCAAACGGAGAGGGCGCTGAAGATGACTTTGACAGACAGATGAGACCGGGAGGTCGCGTTTTATATTCACAGGCTCAAGCGGGGGGGTTAGGTTTCTCCAAATCTATATTGGTATATCATACCTACGTATATAAATATCTGTAGCATAAAGTGCATCCATCTTCCAAAACCTTTGCCCGGAAAACTCAAAAGCTCTGGCAGTTTGCCGTTTGTTTTAAAACCAACCGATGACAGGGAAGTGGAAAATGTGGGCAACTGCATCAGCAGAATCATTCACTCCATAAAACATGATGACATAAACGAGGCGGATGACAGAGAGCCAGGAAACAGATCCGGGCTGTTTTTCCAGCTTCACCACTGGTTTGGAGCCAGTCCTTCACTTGGAAAACTGCAACTCCCGACTCTGCTGCTGCAGAGGGACGAACGCTCAACTGCTGGAGGGGAGTTTGGAGAAGCGTGCCCACGGAGAAAAGGAAAAGAGGGAACGATGCGCCGACGGGTGATGAGAAAGAGACCCGGAGCCCTGATGTCCACACACAGAGGAGGGTTTGTGTGATTAAAAGTCTGAACATCATACATGAATGACAATGAAACCAAAAAAACGCTCAAACTGTCAGGGTCTTTGGTTTGAGGCAAATCGAGACAAACTCACAAGTGACCAGAAAAACTGATTCTGGTTTTTTTTTTTAGGAATCCATAAAAAGATCTTAAATGTTCAACAAGAAAAAAAATAACAATGAAATGATTTTTTTTTTAGAATGACTTGCTCCAACTAAATTCTTAATGTTCCATATTTTGTGCATTTGAAAGTCAAATGTGATGCTAACCTTTGGCAGGATTTGTGTCTTAAGCCTCGGCCACATGGTTGTTGAACCAAAGGGGGTTTTGGTTTGTCTGGGCCTGTGGAGAGTCAAAGAGAAGAGCGTCTAAAAGTCCCACTGCAATGAAAATGTTGTCTTTGGCGGTTTTGACGTGTTCTTGCTGCACTTTTTTGATGGAGGAGGACATGAAAAAGAAAATTACATTTAAATGAGCATTTTCAAGTATTTCTTTATTCTGATAAGGAGCAGAAGAAAAATTGGCATTTGAAGAAGGTTGTATTAGTGACGCATAAAATTCACTGGGCGGGCCACAAGAGAGCTCTCAGCAGTGGGGAGGGGAAGGGGGGCAGGGGCTGAAGCACAGAAAACGGCCCTGTCCGATACTCAGAGGTGAATTTGCTCAGCATGAACTGCAGCACAGTTGTGTTTTTGTTTTTTGGGATCATAATCCTGATTAAAAGGCCGCTGCTAAAGGGGTGTGCAGGTGTCTTGCAGGTTCAGACATGTCATAAAAATAGAACATACCATTATTGTGTGTGTGGTAGGTGTATTGTGAAGTATATTTCAGGATAATGGAAGTTAGACCCACTTATGTTGTATGGCGTCCGGACTCTAGTCGTGAGTGAGGTGTGAGGACTGGCTCCTTTCATTCATTTCAAACATTCATGCTGCAATCAAACACTCATGACATGAACAGCACTGACTGGCTCCTCTGCAGGAATTTGGGGGAGTTGAAAAACAAAAAAATCTAAGCGACATACCTGAAGCTCACTTATGTCTCCTTTAAGAGTGGCATAAATGTTCGCCATTTGGCACTACAGGAAGTCTACGACTTTTTGTACAGGTTCGCCCAACCCCCCGCCCCGAAAGCATCAATTATCGGGCTGTTAGGGGATTCGTGACTAAGATTTAAGTTGTCAGAAGTGTGGTGATCCATCATTTTTTGAATAATCTAAAACACACCAAAACAAAGAAATGCTGGACATTTGCCTCAGCAACACCTCATATCATTTCAAATATGCAAAGAATGTGAAAATGTTTCCTCCTCAGCATCCGGGCCTACAAACACAGCCGAACACGAGTGGAGAAGCGGGGCAGGAGGGAAGCTACCGCTCAGCATTCACAGCACGGCACAATTAAGACTGAGTGCTAACAGACACTCCCAGTTTAACCACATTACTCTTAAAAAATGTTACACAAACCAGAGACGTCTCTGACAGCGCAACATTATCCCCCCAGTTACAATTAATTACCCACCCGTCCTCCCTGTGCATCCCATTTACATATCTTAACAAATGCAGTGGGGGGGCGCAGGTTAGTTAGGCATGCCAGGGAGCACGCCTCTGTGTCTGTGCATGGATTCATGTGTGGAGGAGTCCTGCCGAGATGTGACTGATAAAAGAAAACAAATTAATGTAGATCAGCTGCTGATACGGGAGGCATTCAGACACCCCCCCTCAAAAAAAAAAAAAAAAAAGAGCCTTGATTTTAGCAAATGTGACAGACATTTAAGTGGTCCTGCCAGCAGACTTTGTGTGCGTTTTCCTCTTTCTAACTCCTCTCCTCTCCATTATTTTTCCCTCTTGTTTCCCTCTATATCTCATTTATAATGGGGAGAGGGATGCTGGAGATAAAAGAGGCGAGCAGGGAGACGGAGTGAGCGGTCACACTGTGTGATGCTATCTGCCATCCTCAACGCGCTGCAAGTGGACGCCTGACATGTTCTATACATCTTTCCACTCTGGTGCTCATTAAACAAATGTCCGCTGATAGATAGACCTGGAGAAATACATTTTTACCTCTGCTGGCTGGGGGCCGGCTCAGTTCGATCTCTTGGGCACACAAAAAACACACACAACAAAGTAGAAAAGCAGAAATAACACTGGTGGCTGTGGACGCACTCATCATGTGCACACTTATTTCCTCCCAGAGGACGGCGGGAGCTGAGTTTGCTGCTACGGTCTGGTCATGAGCACCTGCTCATATGATCTGTGGAACAGAAGTCAGCAGTTTTGGATTTTGTGCATTCCTAAAAACACAAGGACAACTTTTTTATAACCTGAAATCTGATGCATGTCCTTCCCCTGGTGTAGGTGTGCACTGGCATTGGGTAGCGGCAGCAGTGTGAACACCGTCCGCTAAGCACTCGCCCGGTGTGACTTGACCTGAGAAAACGCCTCAACGTTCTTAGATGACTCTATTCACCTGGTGTTAAAATGAAACACCTGGAGCTTGTTATTATCATCATCTATAAGAGTATGAGCATAGTTTTTTATACATATTACGAGAGTGTCAACATCAACTTTTTTTATATTTTAAAAGATTCACAGGCATATACACAATTTATAAAAACATCCCCTCACAAAGAAATCCTATCTCACTTGGCTGCCCCATCACACTTCCACTGATTTCCAGTTATTAAAAAAATATTCTTCGAGTTGATGCTAAATGAAGTGGATTCCTGGATGAAATGGTAAACACCGAATTAGCGACATATGGCACGATGGGGTTAAAGTTAAACTAGAGACAGTTACTATTAAAACAACAGAAACAAGTGACGTCTTTGTTAGAAAAGTTGATAAATGCACTGCTGTTGTGCTCCTTTCTCTCCTCAACCTGCAGCGTTACTGTAGAAATCTACAAATAGACTGATTGAGCTGTTTGTGGGAGGGGCAGAGTCACAGGCTGCAGTCCACGGTTTAGGCCGGCAGGCAGACAGACAGACAATACTTCATTCACTCCCATCAAATACCGTAACTCTTCAACCGTTTACACAACTAATGCACTTCCAAAGGATCCTGAAGGGGAGAAAAGCAGCTGTTAGGCAACACTTTACGTTAGTAAATCCACTGGAAGTACGTGAATTGCGTAAAAAGTTGACGAGTCATGGGAAATCAAAGACTGGGTGTTGTTTGCCTACGCAGGCAACAGCTCTGGTGTTAAAGGGTTAATGGGTCTGAGATTTCATAGCAGTTTAAAGTTTCGCTTCCCAATCCCAGTCTAATCCAGTGTTTCCCAACCCTGGTCTTCAGAGAACAATGACCGCCAATGGTTTCAGTCCTACTGTGTTCAAACACACCTGCCTTTGATGACTCCCATCCCATCATCGGGCTGCTGCAGAGCCTGATGATGCACTGAAGTGAGACTGCATGGAAAGATGCTGAACATGTACGTTCTGTAGTCACAACCCTGGTTCTAAGAGAAAGAGTGAAACAGATTCAAGACCAACTTTATTAATCCCCGAAGGGAAATTTAGACAGCCAAACAGTAGATGTTAGGTGTTTGATTGCAAGAGTGTTAAAAATTACAAAACAAATGATGATTGGACTCATATCAAAAGTGGGGAAATATAATTAAAAAATAAGGTTTTGACATCTCCACTGTTTCAAGTGATTTTTTATAAAGTTAAGCTTAACAGACAGAGTTTCATTTGAAGAGTTTGTGAAAGCTTTGCATTTGTTTGATAGAAAATGTTGTCTTAATTCTTGGTTTTACAGCCATGGACCCTTTGTGACACAATTCAAACATACGACTTAGAAAAACTGTAAGTCATTCAAACAGCCCTTAACCCTTGTGCTATCCTAGGCACTTTAACATTGGGAGTGAGGTCAGTTCACTTTGCAGTGGATAGAGTAAACAATATTACTGTTTGTAGCTGGGAATTTGATTGAATACTCTCAGACAAAAACTGGTTCATCCTGAGGACAAAATTCCCAGCTACAAACAGAGCAACGTTGTGTACTCAACTAACCAATTTCCGGGAGTGCCATCCGTTTGAAAATTGATCATGGAAAAGAAATTAGAAATTACAGTTTGTGTTCGACTGGAATTAAAGAGCTGTGAAAGAAAAAGCTGCAGCGAGATTCCCAGGACTTGCCTTGTCTCTTCCAGCTGTAGGAGTGCACTAGCATTGGGTAGCGGCGGCGGTGTGAGCACCATAATCACACGCCTGGTGTGACTTGACCTGAGAGAGCTCCTCAACGTTCTTAGATGAATCTATTTCTATGATCATGCTGTTTATATTTATTAATACTTTAAATTATAAAGTCTGATTTCCATACAACAAAACATTCTGCAGTCCTTCCGGTAACGTCTCCAGTTCTATCGTTATTGCTAACGTTGTCGAAATGCGTTTGCAATCTAAATCTGTTCTGATTTGCTTTCGATTCAGCGACATGTTATTTGCATTCCCAGGAGATCATGGAGTTTTAATCGCTAAAGTTTGGAGTCTTTAGTTCTCAATATTTAAAAAAACCAGATCCGTGTTTGTCCGGCACAAGAACATCCGGAGCTTCCTCGGTGCGGAAAGTAATCAATGGTGTCTGTGAGTGAAGGAGGAGCGGTTGGAGGCGCGCCTCGGACCGCTTTGCCCTTGCACACATTTGTTCACTGACTGGTTGCTCTCATTAAAGCTTGCTAATGCACTTGTAAAACAGTCAGCAGAAACAATACATCACTGCATCTGGCAGAAACAAGGTGTGTACGGGGGGGAAAAAAGGAGAGGGGTAGTAAGTGTGTACATGCGCGAGTGCAGGAGGGGGGTAGTAAGAGGGAGGGCAAACGTGTAAGAGAAAAAGAGGGATGGGGTGAGAGGGACAGGCAGGAGAAGGAAGAAAGCGAGGTGGTATGGGGTGGAGGTGGATGCTGGTCAGTGGAGATGTCGCTGGCCCATTAATCTTGGCCTCTTCCTGCCTAGTTATTGTGTATTTCTTTTGGCCGGAGATTGATTGTAGCAGGGGAAGATGAATTTGCCTGTGGACCTTCTTTTCTCTCTTACACTCTTTTTTTTTTTTTTTTTCTAACTTCAGATGCTCAGCCAAGGTGATAATGCTCTCTGTCTCCATCCCTTCCCCCCCCCCCATCCATGGTCTGCCCTTTCATTTATTTTAGATTACAATCATCATCTATTGCCGCTTGTAGAAAATGTATTTGTAGAGCCGAAGAAATGAAGATCAGGGGGTCTGCATGTTGTGGAGTGATCCAAATAAGACGGGGGGGGGGGGGGGGGGGTCCTGTTTTACAAACACTGGACGTCTTTCCCTTTATTCCTGCTTTTAACACATGAGGAAAAGTGAGTAAGTCTGAAGCTAATTTGTACATCGGGGGGGCCCCCATCAGTTATCCATGGATCCTACCTGATAAATGCTGCATCAGAGAGCGGCAGACTCGTCTGTACATTCACCTGTGGTCACGACAGGTTCCTGTTTACGCACATTTAGCTAAAACTGCCTTCCTAACTGACAGACACCGTCCTTCAGGTAGTTCTCACACAACTTTCTTGGAAATGAGTAACTCCTGACAATAAACGGCTAGGATTTCACCTCCAAGATTGACCTCTTGACCCGTATGTGCATTTGACTCTCGAGTCCCGTTGATTGGCCGGTCGGTATCTGCTCCGTTCTGGGTATAATGACTTCACAAACTCGAGTCAATAACTTTTTGATGACCTGGGTTTGAATTTGTTGGAAAAGCTTGATGTCAAGCTAAAATTTAAAGATACCTTCCAATGAAAATGGTGTTCTTGTAGCAATTTTATTTTATGCAGGACATATATATATAAAGACAATTAAGTTTAAAAGTGCATTTCTTTTTTTCTTTTTTTAACTTGTCCTGTCCAACAGCTGAGCAAACAGATGAGAGCTGAAAGCCTCTAGTGTTAGACACATTTAACTGTTGCAATAGGGGTTATATATCTTTTGACACACTAGGAGTATATTTGAATTAACCCCTTTTGTAATTTTGGCTAAACTTTATTCAAAGCGCATTTCTGAGTATGTATTCAAATGGTTGTGCATCAGGAGCAGACAAAAAACAATGCCGTTTGAAAAAGCTTGTGTTTGTGACATACAAACTATAACCGGCGCGCCACAAGCTCCCTGCTCTCCTCCATTCAGAAAACTTTACTGGACTGGTGTTAAAGCCCCTGCTCCCTAAAGAAAAGGGAGCGCACCCTTTGGCTGTATATGTGAACTGGACTTAGTGACCCCTCCCACCTGGCTTTCCAGAAAGGAAGTAACCACTGCTAAGAAGCTGAAATCCCATAGACCTCTATTGAGAAATAAACAGCTGTTAGTCATTCTATTGGTCAGAAGAACCATTCTTGTACCGATACCTTTTTTTATAACATGTTCATGATAATCCTTGTGTTTTTTCATATTTCTTTTCTGTAGTTCAAGTTACTCAAGTTGTAAATTGACCAATCAGATGCCTCAAACAACATAGGTGGAGCATGCTGGCCCCCACAGATTTCATGTAGCCCCCTTTTAAGTAGTAGGGGTGTGGACTTCTAACAAACACACTCCTGACTGGTTGCCATAGGAATGTTGACTTAGATCAATTCAGACCAATCACTGTTTACTGCAACCTCTGGCTCTAACACAGCTCTGTTCGTTTGGCCAAAACCTGGCGACTGTATATCATCTTTGTTTGGTTCCATTTTCTATGAGTGATGTCACACTCACTCGGTCCAGTTCTCAGATACAGTCAGCGAGTGCACCCCAAGTGCACATACAAAAGAAATGAACCCCCAAAATGAAAAAAAGGAGAGCTACACTCCCCTTTATAGGCATGTCAGTCCCCCAGAAGAACATAAAGTGACTCTCATGAACCTACAGACCATGGGTCACCAGCTACCTCATCAAACACTGCTCTAGTAACCTGAAAAATAACAGTAACTCAATATAAACACAGTTATGCAAGGCAAAATGGCAGCTGAGAGTTCCTATCAACAAACATAACTATCATAAGAAACATTACAGTGGAATGAAAATGAGACCAACTTTACCTTCTGCTGTCATTTCATGAGACGTTGAGAGGACCAGAACTGGTTCTCCTCTCTTAAATTTGTGGTCTTCTATTCTTCAACAACCCTATGCCTAAGAGAGAAAAAAACAACAACAACAAAAAAAACGTCCAAAATAAAAAGTAGAAAATATAAATACACAAAAATGCCACAAGGTTCCAGCCTCCATATTTCCTCAATCCTTGTCAGTGCCCAATGGACAACATTGTCTCAGGTGCAAAAGCAGCCAAATAGGTGAGAGGCGGAGTCAAGTGGCAGTACGCCAGCCCAGGTAATGTGGTTCATCACATCGATAAGACCACTGTTGAAAAAATCAAATACAAATTTAGATAGAAAAGACTTTCTGTTTTTTATCCAGGATGCTATAGCGACCGTTAAGGATTGTGAAACTGTAGCGTCTGATCTCTAACCGGTTTAGCTCGTGCTGGTTTGCGGCGCCTTCCGTCCATGTAACCAGAGTTCAAATCCGGGCTGCTCCCTGTTCCCTTCTCCACTTCTGTGGCGGTCCCAAGCCCGGTTGCTTTGAGAGGGTAGCGTCAGGAAGGGCATCCGGCATAAAACATTGCCAAGCTTACCATGCGACTCGTTCGCTGTGGCGACCCCTGATGGGAAAAGCCGAAAGAGACAGAGAGAGAGAGCGTCTGGTCTCTAACATTGTGGTCAATGAGAGTTCTGGCTAGGAATGATGTGTGCACAAATGTATAAAATTGTTTCTCTAAAAGGAGAGGGGATCAGTTTTTCAAAATAAACATGCAACTTGATGAAAAGTTTTAAGAGTTCGATCTTCCTTTGAGGGTAGATGTTGAATTTATGTTCTATAAAATGATGATACAAACATGTTTTGTCGAAAGCAAATAATGATTTTATTTTATTGAGATGTTTACTTTTACAGCATACCATTCTCCCAATACACTGCTTGCAGAAATCTGAACCTTTTACTGTGGCTTTTCTGTCTGTGATGCATGTGTGCACTACTGCAGGTGTTATGGCTGCATCAGTGCCAGCGGACTCACCACCGTGCATTCCCTGGTCTGAAGCCCACTTAACCCGGTGACTTTAGCTGGGCCGGACATATGTCTGAGGTTACAGCCATGCTCCTGTTAAACGCTTAAGCACAGACGCTCGTCCACTCTGGGATCCTCACGGGAGTTTTATTGGAGAATGTTAAACAAAAGTTTGGGATTTTGTGATTTAAAGTGTAGATTTTAAGACAATCAAATGAGACAAATTCATACTCCTTGTATAGAGCTGGAAACAGACATTGGCAGCACGAATGAATGTATTTCTGTCAAGTTCTGGAGTTAAAAAGGTTAACCAAAGCCTTTCAGTGCGCTAGTTTCAATAGACTATTGGAAATCTATTCATTGTTTCTATCAATTTAAGTTGTTCTAAACTACAGACAACAACAAAAGTGGTAATCACTAATCAGTTCTATTAAATATCTGATGTCAGGATATTTCTGTCAGGAAACAGGAAAAAGTCAATTTTACTTAAAAAAAAAAAAAAAAACTTTTTTAAGGAGGCAAACTTTTTGGGCTCCATCCATGCGAAAACAAAACAGGGTCAGGAGACAGACTTTCAGGTCCAACTACACCGCTTGGTAATGCCGGTACAGTGGCACGAACAACACTTCACACTGAGCTTCATTCCCTGCAGAGCTTATGTATGCTGTGGTTGATTGAACCAATGAGAATCAGGTGTGTGGCATCCAGCACTGGGGTTGCTGGGAGCTGTAGTGTGGCAAGAACTGCTGCCGGTGACATGAGAGGGTAACAGATTTCTTTCAGAGTTTTTTGTCTGTTAAATGCAGATTTCTTGTAGTTTAGTGTTTCCTCACTGGCTCTTCTCTGCAAAAAGAAACTTTTGAAAATGCATTTGTTTTCTGTTAACTTTGCTAGCTTGGGAGTTTTGATGTAGCGGCCGGCGCAGCAGCTTCAGGAAAGTAGCGGATGGATTTTCTACACAAGACCGAACTACTTGACATGCGTCAAGAATAAGCTGAATGATTTTTTTTCTAGTTGGTGAACATCATCTATAAAAAGTTTTTTTTCATACTTGATTTCATCAAAAAAAAACATCAAAAAAGAAATTAAAATTAAAAGATTTTATCTCATAATTTTAGGAGATAAAAACTCGTACATTTATGCGTTTATATCTCATAAATTTATGACTTAAAATCTGGCAAATTTAGGAGAGTTTAAGTTTTCTGTTCATCGGAGCCAAGCCTGAAGATGAAATATGTGGAGCATTTCGTGAAGCTTTATTTCCGGATTATAGGTTTAAAAAAACAAAGAGATCCGGAACCTTTTGGCAGATTATTGTGAGTGTAGCTGACTTTCTGGGGTTCTGTGTTGGTAAAGCGGAGTTTCATCTGTAAAATAAGGAGCTCAGAGACACGTTTGGGTGTAGAGGACCGCTGCAGCCTTTATTCTCCTTTTCATTCACACACTGAAGTTCATCTGTCACCTCACATCATGAACCTGTCATCCTAACACCAATACAGAAGTAAACAGTGTTCCATACGCCCCCTCCTCCAGATGAAAGATCCCGTTTCAACATAAAACAATAAAGAGGAATGAAAAGAGTCTGTTATATTAGCATGAGAACGTTGAAAATCCCAAAAGCTGCTCCTCCTCAGACTGAAGCATCACACAAACGTAGAGATCTGGTCTTTGGAGGAAGAAAGGATTCAGGTGGACATCTGCAGGAACACCGACGTCTTCATCAACGGCTGCAGAGATCCTGCAAACCACCCATCAATAAATAAAACTTTAATAAATCATAAATCAAACAAATGAGCTTCCAGACATTTGGAACGTTATCAATAAACATTCAACTCGACTCTTCAACTAAGTTTAGTGGGTCTGCTCTGCTGCTGCACGGCGTCCAGCTGCTGCTCTGTATGCTCACTTCCACAATAATCTAGTAAATTTACGAGTTTTATCTCATAAATTTACTAGATAAAATCTCGTAATTTTACTTTTTTTTTTTTTTTTGGTGGCCCTAAAACTCTGTCGTATAAAATGAATCAGTTAAAATCGTAATTTTTTGCGTTTGATAAGTGTTTTCACGCCTTTAGTAGTTGTAGAAACGATGAGCTCTGATTGGTTGAATGTGTGGATGCAGATGCAGCCCTCCTTCTGCCCCTGGAGCTCCTTCATTCTTAAACACTCACAGCAGAACTTTGAAAGTCGCATGTGCTGGGAGGAGACGCGCACACACCTCCCTGCTTTTCCCTTCCTGACATTATTATGTGTGCGTGCGCGCGCACGCGTTGACCTTTCTGCAACGTTGCCCCGTATTCACTGGTTGTCAGCACAGTCTCCGTCCCAGGCCATCCGTCTCTGCCACCATGTCAGTCCAGCCGCTGCTGCGCCGTGCCATTAACACCAAACCTCCGACACGCATGCACCTCCTTGCATGTACATGTTCACGTGCGCCCACACAGCACACTCGCGCACAGAGGCAATCCTCCATCGTCCCATTAGCCCGGGATAAGGTGCTCTGCTCTGCTTTGAGCTGGGGCTCAGCCCCGGCTGTAGCCTGGGGGATCATTAAGGCTTTGCGGCGCACGCAGACGTGCACGCCGACACGCACTCACGCGCCGGAGCTGCAGTTAAGGAGTCCAGGTGGCGTGTTGTTATTTATAACAAAAGGAACAACACAGCAGAACGGGCTGACATCAGGCCCGTGAGGAGCGCCGTGTGCCCCGGCATTGTTTCCTGCTTTGGTGAGGGAGGAGACCAGTGAAGGACAGCTTAAAGTGTCTGTCCAGCCCCCCCCCCACTGCACACCGAGACTGCGGCCTACCAGGACCACTGGACCAGATGTTGGCTCCGGAGCAACAACAAGATTGATTGGTTTAATTGCCGGCACTTTGCTCTCCGTCGTCTGTGTACCTAAAGTCAACTTTTAAAGGATGCCCCCCCCCATCCCCTCTGTAGCTTTTGTCTTTCCCTGTGGCTGAAAAATGTGTCATGTTTTACTGATCAGTGGCTTGTGTTTATTCTAACATCTGTTGGGCTTCTCCCTGAGATTAAAACAGGACATTTGAACTTTTTTCTGATGCTTCACTGCTAACTGAAAACTAAAATAAAAACACTTCCTTCCTGAAATTAATTTATACTCTTGGACATTTGAGAAAGTGTACTTATTTAAAAAAAAAAAAAAAAAGGGTCATCGTTTTATTTTTCGGAGGGATTCCTTCTCCATCCTGCCATATTCTGAACAGAGTCTCAGGTGTCTCAAGGTGAGTTCTGCACAAACATGCTAAGCCGTCTTGATCAGAAGCTTGTTATAATTCTTCCTGCTTTCATATGTGTTCAGATGCTTTACAGTCCTGCAGAAAGTCCACCAGCAAAAGGACCTAAACCATTGCAGGAATTGATCTTATGCAGCTTTCTATCCAGTATTCATTAATGGAAAGGGATTTATGTTTCATGGTTTTAAACTTTATGTTTTTAAAATGCAAAAGGTTAAAAATTAGTAGTTAAAAGAATATTCTAAGGAAGTCAGCGAAACGCTTCATTTGTTATGCCACCATTTGATTGAGTAAATTACAAAAATTAGAACAACTTTTATCCTATTACGTTATATGAATGGAAAAAAAAAATGGCTATAGATCAAAGATCCACAGGCATTTTGTGACATCTGCAACAGTTTGGTCAGATACTCCGATTTTCACATTTTAAATCGTAACTTTTTTAAAAACTTTTGCTTTCTGGACTTTTTAATTCATAGAAACTTAGAAAAGTTTGAGACAATTTTGAGACATTTGACAATTATGTGGTTTTAAGACTTAAAGTGAAACGAAGAACCTCCAACAATCAGTCAAGACATGTAGACATTGACATTCTTTTGCAAATGTTGTCATAATTTTTCATCAGCAGCCTTTGCCCATTAGGATTCAGAGTTCTGTCCACTGTCACAGTTCAGACTGAAAACATGTGGCTGCAACAATGAATTACAAGTTTGCAAAAACTCCACCTTAACAAGAAAGAACCAAACTGTCGGCCTTTATTTTAAAGATAAAGATTAAAAGATAAAGGTGTTTCACACAATGAAAGTCTGGAATTAAATCAAATGAAGTCCAAAGAGAGAATTTTTTTCCTTTTTTTACATTTTATTCTAACTTGTCCTGTCCTGCAGCTGAGCAAACAGATGAGAGCTGCAGGCCTCTTGTGTTGGACAGACTTTACTGTCACAACATGGGGTCATAAATCTTCTGGCAGAATTTTTTACTTTTACTGCCATTTTATGTTAGTTGCAACATCCAGGAGCTGAATAATATTCAGGCTGTGGAGTCAGTGTTCCCTCGTCTATCGTGGGAGTCACGTTCTAAGAATAACTGCCATGAACAAAATCTGTTAAGTAGTCATCCTATTTTATTACAATAAATATAGATGTTTTAAGGCTGTAAAGCTCCTCACTACACTTTTCTCACACATGAAAAATTTCACCTTTTTCTCTCTTGTTTTAAACTCTCAAAGTTCGAACCTTCATAGAAAAATAAGTTCAGTTTAATAGAATAAAAAAACAAAGATGTGGTAAGCTGAATTCATTCTGCACACACAACCTGGCAGGAAGGAGACTGAGTGACAACGTCTGCAGCCAATCAGGACACAGAACAGAAGAGCAGGTAAAGAAGACGAGCGCAAAAACGGCCTTGAACTGGCGAGTCTGCAAAAGATGAAGTGTTATAAAGCAAAGGATCTCTATTTTATCTAGAAGCACAATAGGATTTGTTGTCGTTTATAAAAATAGAAAGATTCATGGAAGTAGATCAAATTAGATTACATTTCCAAACGTGTTTTCGTAAAAGCAAACAGCACAATATTTCAGTCCAATCAGAGATTCCAGCGAGTTCTTCACAGCTTAGAAAGAACGTTGACATTTAGCAATGTTCTGATTTTAACAAACAAACACAATTTGGGTTTTAAAAGAAGAAAGAAAAACATTTCATGAAATAGTAAATGCAGAACCGATAACGGAGGGTCAGAAAGACTGACTTTTTAAGTTAGTAAGATTTTGCTCCATTCTTTACATTTAGATTAAAGTATCTTTAAAACGACAACCTGGTCTCCAAGTTTACCACTTTAGCTCAACAACCAGAGGGATTTTCTGTCAGAAAAAGTGACTTTTTTAACACTTATTTCTGGTCTAAAAGACTCAACATTCTACAGGTTTTCTTTGAAACTGTAAACGTTGAAAATAAAAATTAATAAATGCAATCTTGGTTAAGAGGCCAGACTATTCTAAAATACAAAAAGTCCCGCAGAACTGGAGTTGAACCACATGCTTTTCTATAGTTGGAGAAAACAGAATGTCTGTCTAATTGTGCCGCGCTGAAGCTACAGAGTCACCACAGATCTAGCAGCTCCCCAAATCTGTCAGGTTTGAGAGAAAAAGAGGAAAAAAATGGAAAGAAAAGAGAGAGTCAAGCAGTAGACAATTAATTGTGTGACTGTGATGTGAGGCAGAAAGACCCAGAGAAGTAAGTGTGTGAAAAAGAGAAGGAAGGGCGAGTAATAAAGTGTCCGGAGAAAGCATTAATCTCCCTCACACGGCAGGCGTGCCACTGGCAGCCGGCTGGTGACTAATGCCACGTTTTGCATATATTGGTCACAGACAAGCCTCTCACCAGGAAGAGACAAATGAACGATTTAACCGCTGTTCAGCTGGAAGAATGGCTCCTGGTGCAAAAAAAAAAAAAAAAAAAAAAGGAAATTTTAAGCCTGTTCATTTGAAAATTGAAAAAGTTCCAGCCAGCCATGAGTTTGGGACAAATTCACTCTGCAAGACCTATAAAATTAAATTCCAGTTATGATTTTATACTTTTTAGACACAATGACTCCAATAAGCAAATAACGCGCTCTTCGGCCTATACAGTAACTCTTTAATCATTTATGCAACCAAGGTAAATCAGCTGATTCAGGCTTCACAAAAGTGTTGCTGAGCGGCGCAAAGCTGCTTTTCTCCTCGTCAGAATCCTGGAATTACATGAATTGCTCAAACAGTTGAAGAGTTCTGGTGGCCAAAAGACTGTAAACATTGGAGCTTGGGTCAAAAGGTTAAAGGGAAATCAAGACGAACAGTTTTATTTCAGAACAAAGTAAGATCTAAAAATAGTTCTGTCATCCTTTGTGTCTTATGACAAACTTAAAAAAGCAATTTGACCACAATAGTGCATGTGGTAAATGTAGACCAGGAGCGCCCAATATGTCAACCATCAACCAGCTGATTGTGATGGAAGTGAGGATATATCCAAACAAAAGTAAACAGATAAAAAATATGTAATGGTGTGTCAGTTTGTGTCATTCTTTTCTTTTCTTTTGGTGTGTGTTTCCTGTTTTGTTTGTTTTTTTCCGCCTAGAGTGGCGCTTTTGGTTTATTAAAAGTCCTTCACTCAACCTTTCCTGTCTTGTCCTGCATGGGTCCTCCTGATCCACCATTAAAAAAAGAAAGAAAAGATTTTGTCTTCTTTTTTTAAATCGCCATCAACCAATTACTATCCACGCCATGAGGCACGTCACTTGATTGACACGCAGAACAAATGTCTCTGCACATGTGCGTTGCCTCAAACCAGCCGCCACGCTCTGCCAGTAAACATGGAGTTCTAGGAGTTCTAGGAGTTCTAGCTTTATTTTTTTCTCAACAGCCACTGGAACAGGACGTACAAGAACTGTTTCTGTCGTTGCAACACGGTGCGCAACGGTGCCGTTACCATGACAACTACGGACATACAGGTCCATCAAGCTGTTGACGAAAGAATGACAGAGGGTCCTTTTATTAATGTTTTCATCTTAATATATCCATTTAATTCAGAAGGATTGATTCTCTTTAAAATCTGCCTGTTATAATAAGTGTGGGAATGGAAGTACATCATTATAATACAAAAAATTAAAGTTTTGATTTTATAATATATGATCTTTTTTTTATACATAAAGGTATATCTGGTCATTCCAAAGGTAGTTAACATGCTGAAGCAGTGTGGGCATCCCTTAAACCATAACAGACCATTTCCAAACTTGACCACATGACCATGTATGTGACTTCACAGACTGACCGTAACTAAGAATGAGAAGAATTTTGGTTACCCTGTTTGTTTCACAGACGCCAAAATTCTCTTTGGAACAGAAAGGGCATGAAAACAGCGTACAAAGACACAAAGAAAACACTGAAAAATAAACATTTGTTGGAGAATCTGTGACGTTTCATAAAAATCCAATGAGCTTTACTGGAAATTTTGGTCTTTAGTGGGTCGTTCTGGAGACTTTCTGCCTTTGTGTGCAACAACATAAAAATCACAATTAAATATATTCCTGTTGTGTTTGATACGACAGAATCTGAAGAAAAAGCTGCATTTTTTTCACCTTTGACTCACTGAAGTAAATGAGAGTGAACGCAAGGACCTGCGAGAGAACCCAGACCTTCACATGAAGGATCAAATGACTTATTAGAACATAACTGTGGCTGAACCAGAGCTCTGACATTATGAGCTGTTGTTTTCTTTGGCAGAGCAAACAGAGAGGAGAGGAAATGAAACCAAAGTCCCGGTCCGTCCTGACATTTGCCCTCAGACGCGCTGCTCTGCTGCCATGTGTGCAGCTCAGGTGGAACATTTGCAGTCAGCAAAACACAGACATGCATCATCAACTGGTTCCGTCTCGTCCCATAACGTTCTTCGTAAGGGTGCGCGTGAGGAGGATCGCTACCACCGGGTAAAAGTTCCACTGCTTGTCCCTCCTGTACCTGAAGAAGGTCGTTGGACAGATGCTGTCACCGCGGCTCACACCTGTTCAATCTGATGCATCCAAATCGTTTGATTGTTTCTGTCCTTATAACCTATACTCCTGTTTTTATCAAACACTGAAAAAAAATCATCACAAAATGATTAATGACTATATTTCCCTGATTTCAGTCTTTCTTTGTATCTCATAATCCTTTTCCCTTTATATTTGAATGACTTTTCCTTCAACTCTGGTAAAGAGTCGTTATGTTTTGACAATAAACATATTCAATTTCCTGGTGAATTTAGTGGGTTGAAACTTTTAAATGTTTATTTAACTGTCTTTTAATTTATGGCTCTGCTGACTTAATGAACGCTCTGAGTTGTGGGCGGGGCAGTTAAGAGGGAGCAACCCCGGCCCCCTTTCCTTTCCTTGTTGCTAAGAGCTTGGAGCAGGGAGCTTGTGGTCCGTCAAACTTCAGGCCTGGAGGACCGGCCTCCAGAAATCCGGCTAAATACGTGGATCAGGTGTGCTTAGCCAAGAAGAAGCTTCTGGCAGGTAGATTAGAAAACATATTAGACTCTGGACCTCAAGACCTGGATTCTGATTCCTCTGGTCTAGCATATTTTTAAAATTCAGAAATACGAACATTTTCCAATTTTTTTCGTCTGCTCCTGATTTACAACAATTTGGAACTTTGAATAGAATTTTCTTGACGTGTCCTCCATCATCAACACAACATGTTGAAAACATAATTTTTATCAGAGAGGGCCTTTATGTCGTAACTTTTTGAAGAGTAGATAAAGAATTATTGGATATATTTGAACACAAACAGCTCTGATCATTTGAAAGTTTTGGATTTGAGTTCATAAAGACAATATTCAGCAGATGACTTTGAAAGAACACAGAGTTCTGATACTTATGTCTGCTCATGTGTTCACCCTTTCAATGATGATTGGAATCCTCCGACATTCATCTGGTGCTTTAACTCCAAAGCGCAGAAGAAAAATAACAAACAAATCTTATTAGTGTTTTTTTCACTTGTTCTATCCTAGGCACCTTAACATTGGGAGTGGGGTCATCTAGACCCACTAGACAGAGCTCTGAACCTTTGTTCTTCAATGATTTGTGATCTTCACTGGTGTCCATGGATTACATGAAATCCTCTCCACCTTTATCCACCTTTGTCATGGTAGGAGAACACATCAATGGAAGGGGGGGTCATAGGATAGAACAAGGGGTATAGAACTCCAAATGTTTTTCTGACAGGAAATACAAAAACACTCAATAATTCTGCAAGAGACTGTTGTTCTGTGAGGAATGCAGTCCTATTTTAAAATTGCACAGGTGTGAACCGCAATTAGTCTCTTTGGAAGAGTTTTTCAAATGCTAGTATTTAGAAAATGTTTTGTTTTTAATCGGATTCTTCTGAGAACGGTTTTGGCAAAAACTGCAGCCAACATCAGGAAGTGAGTGAATTTGACTGGAGGAGTTTAGGCCAGTAAAGAAAATGAGTGGATGTCAATGCCATGTCCTCTGTGGTGGAGGTGCAGGTCCTCCTGTGTGCTTTGGTGTGTTGTTGATTGATTTTTTTTGTGTGATTGTAACCGTCTCTCTCTCGTTAGCGTTGTGAAAAGCTCAGGAGGAACTTTCTTGGATCAGTCTGGTTTATTATCTGTTCACATAAGAGGACGTCAACACGTGCTGTGCTCAGATAATGCCAAAACTAAAAATATAAAGTTCTAATTAGCACCAACATTAAATACAAAGACACAGATCTCCATCATACTCACCTCTTCCCGACTAGAAAACAGCAGATTGCCAATTGCCAGATATAAAATAAATAAAGTCAAGTTTTGTGTAAATATACAATACATTGCGAAGCTGTTACATGATCAATATCATTTTACCCTCTTTTACATGTTGACTATAAAGGAAGTCTGTGTATAGTTTGTGTGGTTTTCTTTGTATTTAGCATCATGTGCAATGAAAGACAAAATTAGGTCATGTGACAGATCATTTGTGTTTGACATGTAATCTGTGTTTGTATTTCTGAGTTTGACTATAAATCGTACTAACCAGCAGGTGAGTTTTGGTGCCTAAAAAACCAACAAACCTCCACTTTAGCTGCTTATCCAGGAAGACGGATGTCAAACGTATAGAACTATTTCATGAATCCCTTTTTTCTTTTTTTCTTTTGGTTGAGCAAATGGTAGGAATGCAATATCCTCTCAGCCTTTTAATCATGGGATGACGGGCCCGGGACCTGTCTCACTATGTGAGCTTCTGAGCAGTGGCCCCATTGATCAAAGCCAGCGCTGCTGTGATGGGATGGAGGGACACGGCTGGCCGTGGACATCGCAGACCCCGGCTCCCCGCCGTCCTCCTCAACACCGCCCGGGCCAGCTTGGGGCTATTTGTCAAAGTTTTATCTGATTCCAGAGGTATTGGATCTATCAGTCATCGTGTATGAGAGGGGAGATTGACCCACTCCATGGATATTTTTCTAAATTAGACCCAGCTGATGCTGAAACTAAATAACCTGCAGTTTAACTGTACAGTAGGTGAGAAAAGTGCTGTACAGAGGCCTCATTAAGAGCAAATAGAGCCGTGTAATTGGGCTCCAAGCGGAGGTTGAGATGAGCTTGAGTGGTGTGCGACATGCTAAGCTGCTGTCCCTGAAGTCTAAATGATTTTCTCCCTCTCCCGGGGTTTTAGATTGCCTTCCAGACTGACAAAGCACCTGCCAGGCATTCATCAACAATCCCATCCATCTGTCCATCAGGACGGCAGTCCACTCGGTCATCAACAGGTAACGTCTACGGGCCGGGTTGGCTGCCTGATAATGAAAGATAGGAAAACATCACACACTCTGTCAGTCAGTGTTAAGACACATATGTATCCCGCTTAAGACAAATCATGCATCTCATGCATCGCCTTCCCCGCATCCTGCTCTTCCTTTCCTCCTTTGCCTCAATTCATCCCCATTTATCATTTCAGCCGGAGACCTTTGGTGTTTTCAAATGTTTTACTTTGAAGAAACAAATCTGTGATTTTGTTTTTCGTATTCTGGTTTTGGCTAACAAGCAACTGTTTGAGTACATTCCAACTAAATTGCCAACAACTGTGTTTAGTTTGCGAGCAGACAGCAGTGTTTAATTGCCACTTAATTAGCTGTTTTACCCAGCATGCTTTGACCCAGCTGGGACAGGTCTCTCATTAGAAGGCAAAGCAGCTAAACTCTAACATTTTTCTAAAGAGAAACACAATTATTAGCATTTACTTGGCTCAGAATAGATGTTTTCCTTTTTTTTCCCCACTTTTAATTTTCAATCCTGTAAGGAATCCCTGGCTGTGACTTTGGCTTTTAAGTTGTAGAATTAACTGAACACAAAATGTAACTGGATGAAATGTTTCAGGTCTGGTCTTAGACCAGGTGGATCCACCTCCGAGGGGGTCTTCAGTCAAAGTCGGCCATTAGCATTTATGTCAATAAATGTCACAATGAGACTGCTCCCACCAGAAAAGCTCTGCTGCTTCTCTCTTAGTTCACAGGTCTGAGTTGATGTCATGGTGGTTGTGTTTGTCATTATTGGTGATGCTCTGAAGCCCTTAAGGCCCCCCCCCCCCATAACAGTTCACACCCAGTGAGCATCTCCTGCTCTGCCTCAGCACCCTCCTGGCTCCATCAATATGCCCCCAAGTCTCCTCAACAAGCCAAAGCACGAAGGGATGCGGCTCTCTTTGACATCTCAGAGATCTTCACCGCGAGAAGAGAAAGTGATTGAGCTTCGCCGGCAGGAGAAGCAGCTGTTGGCCCCGTAAACTTTTCTCTTGGATTATCAGTCACTGCTCAAACAAGTCGGACGTGCTGGATGTGAAAACTTCCAGTCAACACTTTTAATTCTGCTCGCTTCGATGCGTCTCTCCTCTACCTCGCTTGCTTGTGAATCCATTTCCACTGACGAAGAACAAAAAAAAGCCTTCCACCATTCTGATATTGGCAGTGTGTCATCGGAATGAATGAACCGCTCTTGCATTCCAACTGCCAGCTTGTCAAGTGCGAGCCGGGATGCATGACTGACACCCCCTGATTGGTCGATTTAATATAGAGGGATAGAGGGAAAGAGATGCTTGTCTGCGTTCTATGAGCTCTGCGAAAGCGGGAGATGGAAGAAGAGGTGTAAGTCTATTTGTCGAAGACATGAAGCGCTAACTCTCTAGGTACGGGCCTGTACGGCTTGTTAGAGAGAAGGAGATTTTTTTCAAACAGAGGGAGTTAGCATGCAGTTTGTTATCGCTTCACCCCGCTTGTTCCTGACAAATCGACTCAGCCAGCCATCAGACGGTCTGGCAGAACAAGACATTTCAAAAACTGGAGTCAGACTGAAACATATGGAGGTTGAACTTCTGAGCAATGCTCAGAGGGGCTGCTTCCATTGATTCACACATGAGACCAGGACACAAGATCTGATGTTTAGACTCTGCAGGTGAAAGGACCGTATGGAGACTGGGATACCCACCTTCAATCATACAGATTTAGACAACTAAAACTCATAGGGAAAAAAAAGAACATTTCAGTTTAAAAGATGGAAATGTACAACAAACTGAAGGAGAACAAAAAGCTACAAAACAACAGTTTATAAACCATGAAAGACAGCTGTGAGGGTGAACAGAAATCAAGACTGCGTCCGAATTTCCTTACTACCTAGTGCATTATATGTAGGGAATTTGCCCTTTTTGGGGGGGCTGTCGTTATATCTACAATTCCAAAAGTCAGTGCCCTAAAGATTTTCCAGAAGTTTGCAAAAAAACAGGAGGCCTTGATGTTCACTAATATAGGCCACAATGCATTGCATGTGAAGAATTTGTCAATTGAAAAAAATTTATGTTCGGTACATTTATCTTTTGTAAATATCCAAGTTTTCATCCTCAGAACACAGTGGATTCATAAACAGTCTTTGTAAAATGCTTATATTTATCAGATTTTTACTTCGGGAAATGGTTGACATATTTGTTCTTTTTTTCCTTAAGGTTTTTCCTTTCAGGGGTCGCCACAGCAAATCAGCTTCCTCCATCCACCGTCCACCGTCTTCTGCATCCTCTCCTCTAACACCAGGCACCATCATGTCTCCGTTCACTGAAACCATACAGCACCTCTTTGGTGTTAGTCTGGACTAGTCCAGTTTGGCATGTCTAGACTCTCCTCTGGACATGTCCCAACCATCTCAGTTTGGCCTCTCTGCCTTATCCCCAAAACCTCTAAACATGTGATGTCCCTCTGATGGTCAGTCCCAAAGAGAACCTCAGCATCTTCACCTCTGCTTCCTCCAGCTCTGCTTCCTGTCTTTTCCTCACTACCACTGTCTCTATAGGCTGAACAACATAGCTTGTCATTTTACAACTTTCCTCTCCTCTTCTACCACCTGACACTTTTCTCCACCCATTCCAACCTGCCTGCACTCATTTTTTCACTCTCCATTCCTCCGGACTGGTGACCCTAGATACTTCAAATCCTCCACCTTCTTTATATCTTCTCCCTGTGACCTCACTCTCCACTTGGGTTCCTTTATATTCACTAACATGTACTCCGTCCCACTGCAACAAACACTCATTCCTCGCCTTTCCAGGGCAAACCTCCACCTTTCTAGCTTCTCCTCCAGCGGTTTCACTGCTCTTGCTACATATCACAATATCGTCTGCAAACATCATAGTCCAGGTGATTCCTGTCTAACCTCAGCTGTCAGCCTGTCCATCACCATTGCAAACAGGATGGAGCTCAAAGCTGATGCCTGATATAATCCCACCTCCACTTTAAACCTTGAGCCCTGAACCACCTTGGGTGATGTCATATTTGTTTTTGTTTTTTTTTAATTAGTGATAGTTAGTGGAACTCGAAAGTCCGACACTATATAGTTACTTAGGGGTTGGGGAATATTGAGGGAAATCGGACATAGCCTCTATGCCTCTGCTACTGAAAGTAAATGTGACCTCTAGTGTTCCTTCAAAATAAAAGAATGAACCCAATATTTTTGACAACTGCCACTCATAATCAAAACACAGAAAAAAATAAACAGCTGTAATTTACAACCAAGGACAGTAAAACATCTTTTCAAATTTCATTTACTTGTGTCTTTCAGATTTTCCAACGTTCCCACCTTACCTGTGATTTAATATTTTAAACAGCTTACTGAGTGTTCCTATTTTACTTTAGCCTCAAACATTTGTCTGGGATTCACTTGTCTGTGTTGGGTTTGGTTTAACCATGGTTTCTCTGATGAACACCCAAACACTGCCGTACAAACTTTGTTTTTGTTTTTTTTTCAAACTTCCCGTCCCAAAGTAGAATGAGTGTTTTCAAAGCAGACTGCATCAAAGGGACTTTGACTTCATGTGTTTGTAGTCAGGTTCTGGAACGAGCCCCTTTAAATCCCATAATATAAATATGACATAATTATGTCCCGAAAAGCTGATGTTGGCACCCTGAAAACTGCTATGCTTGCCATAATTAGCAGGAAGGTGAAACCTTGTGAATCTTCCTGCCTTTTTCCTCATATCTGCCATCATGGACGCTTTTATCATCATTGATTAGAATCAATAATTAAATTAAGCTAATTAAGATGATTCAGCAGCCAGTTCGTCTCATTCCGTCTCCGGCTTTTGCCTCCACTGTCAGGGATTTGTTGGTGGGGAAAACACAGCGAGTTCTGGTTTGCTGTTTGTGAGAAACTGCTGTGCAGCTGGATGGTGACAAGCCCGAGAGGAACGCACTCTGTTTCAGCATGTAATTTCATGTTACTGGGAATCTAACATTATTGTCCCCCCACGAACCCCCTCCTGTGCTCCAATTTAGAGACAAATCAATATTCAGCTTTGTTTATCAAAGTGACAGCTCCTGGATATTGCATTTTGCATTTTTATGTTTTTCCTTTATAAGGGAGTATTAAAACATAATATATCTGAAGTCTTGTTTTTATGGGCTGGCAAGGGTGGGAGGCGCGTTTAATAGCATAAAGTAGTTGAGGAATGGCGGCGGCTCCTGCTCATACCCTCATTGCTGCAAATATCCATCACACACATCAGCATCAGTGTTTTCCTAATGAAGACGCTCTCCTTTGGCAAGTGTCGTCGATTACAGATGAAAACCACCAAGGAATTCCAGTAGGGGTTTGCATATGGAAGTGCCATGCATCGATATGACTGTGACTCCAAATCCCAAATCATGCATTATTTGCAAACCAAGCCCAAAGAAATGACAAGGGCATCCCTGCGCATACAAATCAAAGCCCATTATCCATTTCAGCCGCTTAGTTGGCATGCGCTCGGTGAAGGGAGTCCTGGTCGAGTGAAGTCATGCGAAGTTCCTGATAAATGATCTGAAAGATTCCCCGTGTGAGTGATGGAGCTCAAACCCCTTTTAGATTCTTTAATATACTTGTATTAGCATGAATAAATAACGATTGTGTCCGGATGCCACAAATATTTGATTGCCCCTCCACAATAGGCTGGCATCTTCCATCACATGATGCCACGGCGGCTCTGTGGCTGTCGCGGCTGCGTCGGGCTGACATCGATCTTTATCACCTGTTCTCTTCATCATTAATAAACCTTCAAATAGAGTGGCAGAGAGGGTGGCTGAGTGAGCGACAGCACTCGCACTGAGCTGTCCACTAAATCCTGAAACTCAGTTCTGATTGGGCACACCGTCACGGCTGAAACTCGCAAAAGCAGAAACGTGGAGCTCAAGAAGTCTATCGATTAATAATCAGGAATTTGCACATTTCTATGCTGATATAAGCTGAAACATTATTCTCTGGATAAGTTGGTGTAGTTTCCTCTCTGAATTTGTCTTAATCCCCTCTGATTTTCTGCTCTGTTCAAATTGGTCACACAGATGTTGGGGTTGGTGAGACCTACAGTTGCCGTGGTGACGTAGCTTAGCCACTGGTTGAGCCAGAGGTTAACAACAATATTTAATTGATTTGGTTTCACTCAGTTGGTTGAGAAGCTGCTCCTCTGTCATGTCCGTTTGGACCAGAACCAGAGGAACCAATACCATGACTCCTGCTTTCAAAGTTCCTCTCTGATCATCTTTTGATCTATTTTCAAAGAGGTCTTTGTTGTTCCATCAGAGATAACCAAAGACTGCAAACGGTTCCTCACTCATCTGTTTACACACTCGCACTAACTCATAGACCCTCACAACCCCAACCTAACACTGGCGGTGTAACAAAAATGGGGAGCAGTCTCAGAGCTTTCCAGCCGTACAGTTTAGATCCAGGTTCCAGCTCAGACCAGGAAATCAATGACGCTCACAATTGGGCGGAGCAGGGAGCTTGTGGTCCGACAAACATATTTAAACGTATTCCTTCTTCTGCTCCTGATTCACAACAATTTGAATAAAGAAATTTTTGTAAATGTCCTCCATCATCAGAAATATGCCACAAGAACATGTTAAAAGCACCATTTTCATCAGAGTGGATCTTTAAACCTGAGTCTAACTCTATTTCCTTTGTGCTTTAATTTTCCTGTAAAACGTTTTAAGTTGCTTCTTTGTCTAAAAAAACAAACAAAGCTGGCAATCAAAATTAATGTTGATGTTGTTTACTATTGTTGTTTATATAATAATTTAAGTAATGTGTGATCTGCATCTCTGTTTTTCATTGAATGTTTCATTTCCTTCCTCCACTATTATTACTAATATATGTTTTAATATATATATATATGTCCTGATATTCAAAATAATCTTGATTTTGTACATTTTCCTTGTACTATAGATGCACATTTTTTGGAATCTATTTTTATGGCATCTGTATAAAGAAAGTCGATCAGTAAATGGACTCATTTTAGAGAATTGTTTAAGCTGACATAGTTTCTTAACAAAGCAAAATTCAAACATCAATTTCACTTTTCAACTCATATTTTCCACCAACCATATAGTAATCCAGCATTCAGTCATACTGGGAGATAAACATGAATGTCTTCTTTTTTAATAATCTCCAGAGGAAAACTAAGGAAACTTCAGAAGCCCCTTGGAGCATGCAGTATCTGAACACTGAAGCACTTTTGGTGGGTTTATTTAGTAAAAAACAAAGCAAAACGGTTTCTCCTCTTTTTTTTTTTTTTAAAGAAATGTTTTTCTAAATATGCAGATCTTTTTCAAGACCATCAAACTTTCTGACATCTGCTTTTCCAAACTTTTCCACTCATTCACAGAGCAGCTCATAGCAGAGCCTTAAAGAATCCCTGCAGTTCATCGCTCTCCATCTTCTTCCTGATCGCTCAGACTCGCTCGATGCCCTCGCCTCCCACACATACAACAACAGGCCGTACGACCTCTGACCCCGCTCTGACACAGAGGGAAAAGAGACAACCAGATTTACAGAGGAGGTATCAAAACACAAAGGAATATTACAATTAATGGTACATTTCCTTCTGAGCAAATATAGAAACGCTTTTGTTGTTGTGGGTTAGAATCCATCTGAGAAAAGACCTTCAGCATCTCACTGACTTCTGAGGGTAAGTTATAAATAAATATAGGAGATAAATGTTCAAGACAAAACACATTTTTACAAATCTGAATATTTTTATCTTCTTAAGCAAATAAGAGATTATCTTTTTTTCTTCCAATTTCATTTTAAGTACTTTGAATGTGTTTCAATGTTGACCAAAATAACCAGAAGCGGCTGAAAACCTCAAAGTTTATTTGGTTAAACTTCCTGAGGTTCTGGTTTTGGGGTCAGAGACCCTCTCTGGCAGAAGAACATGTGCAGCACGGGCAGAGGACAACACTGACGCACTCACAGAGCCAACGTGACAGCTGCTGTCTGAGGAGCCAATTAGAGGTGTGAATGTTTGCATCCGCGTACAAAATAATGACAAATTAAAAGAAATGCGAAGCTGATGCTGGCGTGGAGAGGAAAGAAGCATGTGTGAGATTTGATACATGTTTTGTGTATTTATATATATTTTTGAGATAATAAGCAAACAAAAACTGTTATAAAAGTACGCGGGTAACTTAACAGTCATAGAAAGCTACAGATTTCTGTGCCTGTAGTGTAAAAAAGTGAAGTAGTCTTTTTGTTAATGTTGAAATAAAATGGGGTTGCACATTAATTTGTTTATCACAAACGGTTTTTATGGGCTGTTCAAAGAGAAGTTGATTAGTTATTTTATCACCTACTGTAGTTAAACTGTTAGCAGTTTTCCTATTTATTTCTGCTTTGATTGGTTTATTTTAACGTCTGTAAAAACATCTGTAGGGTCATGTGACTCTTACCTCCAAAACGTTCTAAACTTTTCCCCTTTTATTGACTTAAGGGTGCGTTCACTCAACAATCTGTGTTTTGTGAGAAGCAGTTGTAAGACGGAGGACAAAAAAGACAAACACGTCCAAAAAAGGATGGACTAAACTCTGCGTCGTTTGTTTATGCTTATGGCGATGCCAGACACCAGGAAACAAGACAAAGATGGAGATTCCACTTAGATGTGACTTACATCAACCTTACACATCTCACTTTTACGTAGTTAAACCAGCAAACCAAGTATAGCAGCCACATCAAGAAGAGGCGATAATCAAATCTCAAGGCTGTACATGTAAGATTGTTGAACCCAGGAAAGACCAAAGACCGGGAAAGGGTTAAACAGTTAGTTGCTCAGGCGGCGCGCTGATTGTTCGTTAGGCAATGGAGGCTGAGAGCCTGGATCTGCTGCACCACGACACAGAGACAATAGTTAGAAGAAGTCTCTAAAAGTCAGACGGTTCCTGTTAACTGTCTAACTGGAATGAGTGACTCCTCCCACTTGGCGTTCCAACAGGAAGTACTCGCTGGCTCCAAGAAGACAAAACCCCACAGACTTATAGAAAAATAAACAGCTATTACTCAGTTATTCTACTGGTCAGAATAACTAGTCTTGCTCTGATACATTTTTTAAACATCTTCTTCATAATCCTCTTTATCCTAGTTATACACTGACCAATCAGATGCCATACTAAAAGGAGGTGGGGCCTGCTGGCCCCCACATCCAAGGTTTAAAACTTTTTATTGACTGCCTTCAATGGAAGGGGTGTGGACTTTCAACAAGCTCAGTCCTGACTGGTGAGAGTGGTTGCCATGGAAATGTGACTCAAAACGACTCGGACCAATCACTGCTCATTGACATGGTTCCAACATGGCGACAGCTGTATCACAAAAAAATGGCAAGTTAAGGGAACCGTTTTCTATGGAAGACATCACACTCACTCAGTCCAGTCCTCAGGTAACGGTCCCTGGAGACAAAAGATTTGATCGTCTTTAAACGGAAGGCGGGTCAGCGTTTCACCCACGAAAAAACAAACAACATCCGAACTTTTGCAAAGGTGCATGTGCTAATTGTACATGTAAAAGGAAACGGTCTTGCTGATCACCACTAGCTCCGCAGAGAAACTGGGTCTTTTGTTAGCCGGGGGGGGCTGATAGTGGCGACTCGTCCTGGAAGGGGCTGCTTCATTGTGACATCACAAAGTGAGAACCCGCTCGTTTCTGTGGATTGGGAGGGGGCTTCACGCTCAGAAATGTGTGAATGGAGCAAAATACCGCTTTGGGTTTTTTTTGTGTTTCTTTTGACAAAACTGTTTCTTTTGCCCGTTAATAAAAATAAGCTCCACGTGTCCTACTGTTTGCTTAGGGCACTTCTATCACCCCTGCCTCTTTCTTTTTCCCTGTTCCCTCACGTTTTGTCCAATGACCTTGTGTGTTTCATTATCCTTAGCCTGTCAGCTGCAGATCCTCTGCTACACACTGGCTGCTGAGACGGGTTTAAACCAAAGCCACCTCATCCAGACCCTTTGTGCCTGTTGTGCCTCCGTCAACTTCTACTACCTAACAGCAGAAACCTTATAGCCTGTGCTTAACTGAACGGTTTCTCTGAGAAAAGATACAAAACTCAGACTGTTTGGCTTATGCTAAACCTTTTTAAAGATGTAGTTTCATGGCAAACGGAAACCAAAGCTTTTTTTTTTTTGGGAAACAAATTAGCAGCTCCAAGTGGAGCTAATAATATTTTTGTGCGAGAAGTTGTCTAACTTGAGCAGAAAACCAACAAAGATTTGTTTCAGAGCTGCCCTCACTCTTGCATACAATATTTAAAAAGCTTAAGTAAATGTGAAGATGTCTGCAAATGGAAAGAGTGATAACTGCTTTTAGGCGGATGACTCCAGGCTGTCAGCCGTCTGCAGAGCCAGCCGTGGCTCTGCAGCGGCGCATGGGGCAACACGGCATTAAGAAGCACTTTCTGCTCACGCTATGAAATCGAAACTGACATTTTATATTTTCCATTGAATTACGTCTCATCTGAAATTCACTTTGAACAGTTTAAAATCTCAACTTCCTCCTTGGCGTGGCGTCTCGTAGAAATAAATAAATAAATGAGGACGAGGCAGTCATTTTTACCCCAGCAGTCTTGATCTGTCAATCATTTTCCAGTGATCTTAAGAGCAACGGGTGTGCTGAGTGGGGAAGATCAAAATGAAGTAAATAGGTTAAAATGTACATCAGTTATTCATCACAAACCAAATCAGCCAAAGTCACATTTTCTGCTCTTTCTTCATCAGAGATAAGTGCAAATACTGACACGTGTACTTCAAGGCTCCCCGCTGCCGTTTCAAAGAGAGGGGGATCTGGTTTTATAAAAAATTCATAAAGCCGTGTTAATTAAAGACAGAATATTTTCTTGCATAAGAGTGATGTTTGAAAAAGTAGAAGAAAAAAAAAAAGGAGGAAGAGGCCCAGAGGATCGTTTTGATTCGAACGGCCTCAAAATGAGGCGAGAAGGTGAAAGAAACGGAGGGCTTTGTTCTGAGGGCAGCCTCTTTGTTCATCAAACCCACCAGTAATTTGTTCACCCACCCCCACCTCGTGCACACACAATTCAGCCATATTTCTCCTTTATTGTATATTCTTTTTTAGTTGAGTGCTGCTGATTTGAAATGCTAATTAAACATATTTTTAATGTATTCACCAGACTCATCAAGGCAAGCTCATATATCAAAGTGTCCAAAGTTGTATTGATGTTGGATATCAAAGAGGTGATTACTCCATAACATCCATAATTTTAGCTTATAATTGTGTTTCTGCAGCAGCCAGGTGCCTCCCTCCTTCCTTGGTTAAAAAAATAAAATAACCCTGCAGGTAAATAAAATGATATTCCTCGTGTTCTTTTGCCAAATTCCTGTCTGAGCTGACTTTTCCCGGGAAAACTGCACACTCCGAACAAACAGGCAGGTAAGGAGGCTGCGTGCACAAACGCAAGTGTTTGTGAAAAACAACAAAAGACGAACTCTAAAATACATGAGAAGAAATAATTCATTAAGGGCCCATTCTTTTATTTTCTCCATTTCACTCTAATTAGACTCAAAACAATAAAAGAGGCAGCATCCGTTTCAAACAGCAATGATAATAATTCTGATGGATGAATACTCCTAACAGTGGCACGCTCTCCATATCAAAAGGCACCATGATGAGTGAAAAAAAGAAAAAGAAAAAGAACAATCTGCCATCAGAGGATCTTTTATTTTCGTCTGAATTTTCACGCAGCTTCCTTTGGTGATTGCACCCATGATTTCTGCTGTCGTGTCTCCCTCCTCCTCCTCCTCTCAGTCTGTGTGTGTGTGTGATGTAGCTAATGCCATTAACCCTCCCTGCCACTTTCCAGGTCACTAATTCTTCAGCTCTGAGTTCATTGTGCCCAGACCGCAGTGCTGTCTCCATAACGAGGTTATTTCTGGGTTATTACCCTCCTCTATGATATGGCACCTGATGGGAGGAATGAAAATGATATCAATCAAAAACTGTTTGCAGTGAGCAAATTGAATTATTGGCTATTTCAGGGTTTTTTTTTCCCTGCCTCCTTCCATCCACTAAATCTGCATAAAAAAAGAGGTTTTAAGTTGGACGCCTCTACTTCATTTCCATTAATCCGTTTGCTTACAGAGGCATTTTCTGGACCGACATGTGACTGCGTGTCACCGCACTAATGTCACGCGTGCTCGCCTCATCGTGGATCAAGGCCAAGATTTGTCAACATCCCTTAAAGTCATCCAGAAGTTGCTTAGAAAGCTGTAAGTTGTTTAATGTTAAGCTTCTGAACAGGAAATCCCCCAAAAAACACTTGAAAAACTCTTTTACCGCTTTACTTTTTGCTGCTCTCCATGCAACAACCAGTTGACAGTTAATGAGAAAAAATTCTAGAGAAGGATGGATACCAAGCACAGCGAAGTTTCATTTGTTTCATAAGGAAATGCTTTTGAGTATTAAAGGTAACAATTCACTTTTTAAACAAGTAACTTAAAGAAAAAACGTTTTAGTTTCAATAAAACATTGTTCCCTTGCGTTTTACAGCCTTAAAACATCTGTTATCCTACTATTATTACAGATGTTTTAAGGCTGTAAAACTCATCACTACACACTTCATACATGTTTCTTAGAAATACATGAACATTTACACACTTTTCTCTTTTGTTTAAACTCTCAAAGTTCCAATCTTTTTAGAAAGTCCAGGGTTATAGAATGGAACCAAAGATCTGATCTGATCTGACATAAGATGTACCATATGCAGTTTTGGCAAACCCATTCTGAACAGGAGACTTGGCAAGGAGGAGACTGACTGACAAGCTCCACAGCCAATCAGCATGCAGAACACTGTTCTGAAGAAATAAAAACATACAAAGTTTGCACTGTAAAAATCCACGAAACAGCAAACAACGAAAGGTGAACCACGATACAGCAAGGCAACACATATGTGCAATGGGGCATAAAAGTATTTAGTCAGCCACCAATTGTACAAGTAAAAAGATGAGAGAGGCCCATAATTTTCATCATAGGTAAGCCTCAACTACAAGAAACAAAATGAGAAAAAAAAAATCCACAAAATCACATTGTCTGATTTATAAAGAACCGGTAAATTATGGTGAAAAATTAGCATTTGGTTAATAACAGAAGTACAAATCATCACTTTGTTGTAAACCCTTTGATGGCAATGACAGCAGCCAAACATTTTCTCTAAATTTTCACAAACTTTGCAGATCTCCTCTAGAGCAGTAATGTTTCGGTCCATTCCTCCATGCGGATCTCCTCTAGAGCAGTGATGTTTTGGTCCATTCCTCCATGCGGATCTCCTCTAGAGCAGTCGTGTTTTGGGGCTGTCACTGGGCAGCACAGACTTTCAACTCCCTCCAAAGATTTTCTATGGGGTTGCAATCTGGAGACTGGCTAGGCCACTCCAGGACCTTGAAATGCTTCTTTTAGGAAGCCACTCCTTCGTTACCCAGGCAACAGTGTGTTTGGGATGGTCGTCATGCTGAAAGACCAGCCACGTTTCACCTTCAATGCTGATGGAAGGAGGTTTTCACTCTAAATCTGAGGATAAATTCACTCTTTCCTTAACACGGATCAGTCGTCCTTTGCTGAAAAACAACAATGATGCTTCCACCCCCATGCTTTACAGTAGGTCTGGTCTTTGGATGCAGCTCAGCATTCTTTCTCCTCCAAACACGGTGACCAGAGCTCTTACCAAAAAGTTCTATTGTGGTTTCATCTGATCATAGGACATTCTCCCAATCCTCTGCTGGATCCTCCAAATGCTCTCTAGCAGACTGTAGACGGGCCTGCACATGTACTGGCTTTAGCAGGGGACACGTCTGGTACTGCAGGGTTTGAGTCCCTGGTGGTGTAGTGTGCTGCTGATGGTAGCCTTTGTTACGTTGGTCCCAGCTCTCTGTAGGTCATTCACTAGGTCTCCCGTGAGGTTCTGGGATGTTTGCTCACCGTTCTTGTGATCATTTCGACCCCACGGGGTGAGATCTTGTGGAGAGCCCCAGATGGAGGGAGATTCTCAGTGGTCTTGCATGGCTTCCATTTTCTAATAATTGATTTCTTCAAACCAAGCTGCTTACCTGTTGCAGATTCAGTCTTCCAGCCTGGTGCAGGTCAACAATTTGGTTTCTGGTGTCCTCAGATAGCTGTTTGGTCTTGGACATAATGGAGTTTGGAGTGTGACTGTGTGAGGTTGTGGACCAGTTCAACCAGGTGGAATTAATACAGGTAACCACTGGAGGACAGAGGATCATCTACAGAAGGGTGACTTAATACTTATTTTCCACCATAATTCTTTGAACTTATTATTTATCTTACAGTTGAGGTATACTTATGATGAAAACTTTGAAACGAAAGGAAATTGGTGGCTGACTAGAAACTTTTTTGCCCCACTGTAACCTGTATATGTGTGTTTCCTTGTCTTCCTTTCTTTTGACTTTTTTCATTTCAATTTATGACCAAGTATTAGGGGTGTAAAGGAAACATATCAAATATTCGATCTAGTACTGAGAGTATTAGCAGTATCGGTTGAAAACCACAGATACGAACAAAATTATGTTGGTAAAAAGTTACAGAATCCATCGGGATGTGAATGTTTGGTTTATGTCAAACTTTGTTGGTTTCTCTTCTTGTTGTGTTCCATTTTATGTCCATGTGACGTAAACAAAAAGACGTCCAATCATAAGCTGGCTTCTATCACATACCACTGACATCTCTCTATGTTTTATGCCAGATGTGAACTGAGATGAAGCTGTGTTTGATTTATCCTTTTCTTCATGTCTGAACCATAATATTCAACACAATCTGTCACGTGAATGTGTCTTAGGTTAAAAGCAGGAAGTTCTTTTGACTAAAAGTTTGACATGCACTGGCCATACATTCGGGCTTTGGGGGCGAGAGGTGAAATTCTCACCATGAGGGGGACTGCGGACTCAGGTGATTCTCCTGAATGGGTGACTGCACAAAAACATTGATGATGCTGTGGAGTTTAACCGTTTGTCTGCGAAAGAAAAGTTTAGGGGTGTGTTTGGAAAAGCTGCAGCCTGAGACGGAGTAAAAGTTGTGACAGTCAATAAATCAAACTCAGCCTTTAGATAATGGCGGTGTGGTGAAGCAAGCAGCTCGGATGGCGGTGCTCTCGGCACGCCGCCGTGCTGCTCGCCGCTTTTGCCCCCACCGCAAACTGTGGGGGACAATACCGGTGGGACGGGGGCAACTCTGCGCCTCTGTGCTGAGCTTGCTGTTTGCTTTCACCGGAGCGTCTGGTCCAGGGATGAAGAGGAGGATAAATCAAACGCAGCTTCATTTGAGTTCACATGTGGCATTAAATATAAAGACTCCTGATTAGGACCTATTTTTTGTGTCAAGAGACAGCAATAAAACCTTTTTAGAGTTTCTTGTTTCCTTTTGGTTTTTTAACTACCCGGTGGGGCGGGGGGGGGGGACTCCCAGACAATCCCTTCGCCACGAACCAGGCGAGGCGTGAATGTGAGCGCACGGAGGCAGAAGAATGACCGCAGAAGAGAAAGAGGGTGGCATTTGACTCTGCTGAATAAGCTGAAGGTGCGCAGTTTACCGGGTTAGAAAGGTTACGGATGGAAGGGGAGAATGAAAGGGATGTGGGCTAAAGAAGTGGAGGCTTCTCAGTGCTCCCCGTGTTAATGAGCACGAGGATATGGAATGGGGTAGACGCTCAGGGTGGGGGCACCGCCTGGCTCATTACAGTCTGTCTCATTGAGAGGTGAAATGAGGCTTGCTGGTGGCCCGGCGCTAGAGGTACCGTCCTTGTCCAAGAGGAAGAAAACCTTTCTCAACTCCATTTCCAATTCTGCAGCTCTCCCTCCCGTGTGCCCGTGTGAGTGGCGTGCGGTTGTCACTGAAAAGGATAATGCAACATTAAAAGGAAATGTCTTCTGCAACACTCCAGCAGGCTGCGAGCGCCAGGCACTGTGGCGAGAAGAGGCGGGGCTTTCCTTTGAGGAGAGCGAGCAGTTTGTTAACTTTGTCAGGCGACGACACCAACTTCCAGTTACAAACACAAACTTAAATTCATGAACACACAGTCTATGCAAACACACACAAACCCAAATGCAAAAAAACAGTGATAATTTGACACAAATTCATTTTTTGTACTCCATATAAAAAGAGTCTTATAAATATTATTAAGCTAAATATTATGTTTTGTGTTTTCAATCGAAGGAAAAACAAGTTTTGAAAAAATAGCGACTGAACTGTGGCTGTCACACTGTTCCTGAATTTGATGCTTCTAGTGCGTCACATTACACGCAGACACATTATGTTAAAGAGAATATTTGTATTAAGTTTATGGCCACAGAATGTAAGTGCCATAAGCAGAATAGGCGTTAATATAACACACAACACTACTCAATAAAGCACACAAATCTGAACAACAGTTAACATGTATGACCAAGTGGAACAGGTGACAGACCTCCCCTCTCAAAGACTGAAGGTCCACACGGTGTTAAAAGTTTTGGCATTGACTGAGTTTCCATTGACTATGAAATTGTCTTAAAATAAAAAGGTTTTGCATTGGAGGAGGTTGTTTTTGAGGCGTATCCAAATGACATTTTGCAGAACTGCAATGGAAACACTTTTTGGAACTAATGAAGTCACGTGACCAACATCTGGAGGGCAATTCGCCTCTTGGTAGGAAATGACGGCCTTGGCGCCACCAGAGGTCCCACAGCGTCACACAGCTCATCAAAAGTTGAGCATGTCGTGTGGAACTGTTGGATCCACAGCTCCTCTGTCAAATCAGCAACAACCATTTCCCAAAATGGCTTCATCCGTTGCAGCTCCCATGTCTAAGGCGCTCGCCGCTCCATGACCTGAATGACGCCAATGTCTCCTTTAATAGATGATGATGGACGCTGTTAATCAAGTATTGATCACGTCCGTCATGTTTTTAAGTGACTGATCGCGTCAGTCGGTTTGTGTTTATTTGCATAATTATGATTTAATGGAAACAGTGAAATTGTGCTTTTTTAGCATTTCTAGAATTTTGGTGACATTTTTATGTAATGGAAATGCAGCTGCAGTAGTTTTACACTTTGTTTTCTAGTTCTTTGTACTTTTAGATGAAGCTTCTGCTCTCAGATTTTGTAGATTTTTTTCTGCACAGGTGTGCCACTTCCACCTGTGACCCAAACTCATGCTTCCAATGATGCTCACCTTTCTGCACTTTGCCATCCGGCGCATGTGCTGCCCATGTTTGAGTGCAGCCATGCTCCACTTAGTGAGAGTGAGAGCAGAGCGGTGCTGCGATGGCACTTGGCGAGGCTAATCCCTGCATGTGAGGGACGCGGCCCAGCCCCCAGTGTCACCCAGACCTGCCAGGCCTGACGGAGGTGCATTCAGCCCGGCCGCTTAGTGTCACTCGTCCCCTGTCACTCAGCGCCATAATCACCCATGTGACTGACAGACAGGCCTTTCCCTTTGATGGTGGAGGGGATTTTAGAGGAGAGCCATTGAGCTGCGGCGATGATCCGCCACCGTGTGCGTGCGGGGGGGTTGCCACTGGGAGGGCTGCGCCTTCACGCCGGTGTAAGATGATGATTCTGATCCAGCTTAATGATGAAGATGATGGTGCGGACGATGGTGAGGAAGATTACCTTGGTAGCACAGTGAGCCGAAGAGGTGTCGTGTGAAAGCGTCAGTAGGGCGAAACCACAGGGACCGAAGGAGAAAGACACACAAAGCCTCGGATTTATGGCACGTTTGTGTATGTGTGTTTCTGAGAAGGTTACACACTCGTACACACTTCCCATTTGAAGTGAGAAAATCTGAAGTACACATGTAATCGCACGATTATGATAATATGCATCAAGTGTCATCTTAGGTGATATTCAGTGCGTGACAGTGAGTCGTGTTTGAGTGCAGCGCTATCAACAGCAAGGTTGTTCGTAGAAATCCTGCCAGGGTCTGTGACAGTTCCGATTCCTATTGACTCCCAGAGTTCAGTAACATTTGCATGAGGTCCTGCTGTGGCAGAGTCAGGGAAAGGTGTGCGCCACTCACATCAGAGCCTTTCTGCGCTGTTGTGTGGTAACTGAGCTACTCTGACAAGACTCCTTTAACTGTGTGAGCAGCAGGAAATGAGCTTGTTATCCTTTTTGGACTTAGGCAAAAATAAATGAATAAATAAAAAAGCTGTTCATGTTTGGAAGAAACCTGAAGAGAAAAACAAACTGCAGGAATGAGTTTTCTCATGTGGGAATGATGAGCTGGTTTAAAAGAAAACAGGCTTTCGTCACTGGTCTTAGTCACATGCACCCGTACAGTGTTTGACCTGTATGTGTGCAGCAGTTTTTTGGGTTCTCCAGATCCATGGAAGGCTGTAGCGAGGACGGGCTGCATCTTAATCCTATGGTCACATATCCAACTACCATCGAGCGACTGGGAGGTATCGACAGCATCTTCAAGATTAGCTGCCTCCGCCCAATTTTTTAAAGATTGCTGACATGGATATGAAAACAGCGGCCGCCAGGCATCAGCCAGTCAGGCAGGGAGGACATCATTACAAAATTGGGCAGCAGCAGGTCTGACTGGATGATGTAGGAATGTCTCCAGAAGACGGCTGTCCATATCAAGTGGCACCTGGCGCCTGACAGCCAGGGGGTATACAAAAAGTGGCACACATTAACTTTTAGACAACACGCCTCCCAAGAAACCCAGCCAGGGTAAAGCTCCAGCGCCAAAGACGAAGGCCCAAGCAGCCGAGCCACAGCAGGATTTATGTGCAGGACCCACTGTGGCCAGGATTCCCAGATTGACTGATTGATTCATTGCCGGGCCCCCAGCCCATGTCAACAGCACTTGTCAAGTCCCGGTGTTGCTACCGTAAAAATTCAGCAGCCGCCTCACAATTACCAATGCAGCCGCGCGGCTACCTGCCAACTTGGCTGAAAAACTTGCATTTAGGTTTAGCGCGGTGGCAGTTTTGTATATGTGACCTAGGTTTAAGGGGAGCACAAGTGTGTCTTGCAGTTCCCCTGAGGCTCATGGAATGCACCATTTTTGTGCACATAGTAAGTGTATAGTGAGGTTTTCGTAGGGCTCCTGGAAGCTACACGCTGTCATGTGGTGCAGTTGTTAGTAAAGTCTGTGCATTGACTCCTTTACAGGGTGTGCACGTGAAACGCAAGTGCCCGTAGGACATCCACACAAACTGCTCTCTGGTGGTCTAATTTCCTCATTTCTAACAGTCAACCTGCAGCAATTGGAGCACACATGTATCACATGAACCACACTAATGGGCTCCTTGCCCAATCGGCAGGATTTGAGGGGTTGAGAAATAAAAAATTTGTACGGCACGCCTGCGTCTCACCTCCGTCACCCTTACTTGTTGAATAAGGATTCACTGTCTGTCATCCACAGCATACCCAAAGAAAAAAAATGGGCATGAACATTTTCACTTTATGGGTTCACAGAGCGGTTTACGATCTTAAAATTTCGTGTAGGCCATCTTCACACAGCTTTGACCATTTGACCATGATTCACATGTGAGTAGTTGGTTAAGACAGTTTTAAAGATGCTGTTGTCGTTAAAGAAAACTGCATATTCCAAGAGATCTCTGCTTCTGCTGTTGTGGCCTGGGTTGTTTTGTTGCCTAAGCCACCTGCCAGTCACAAGGGAGATACTATACCAGGCCACTGAGTTTATAGTGATGTATGGAGATACATGGAAATATCAAAATTTAAAGCAACGTCCACATGGGGCAACACTGAGCTTCGGACACTTGAATCTGTGCAGAAGGACAAATGGCCAAGCAATTAATTAATACCATTACATGTGAATGACACTTATTTAAATACCAAGTAATGTGATCAAGTGAGTAACCACACTTATTACTGTTGTCGTTTTTATTAAGCTGTTTCCATTCCTAAGAATTTCCTTGTGGAAAAACAACAATGGGTTGAACTTTTTGAAACTAAAATATGAATGGATTTTACATTCATTTTTGTTTACTTGTTTGTTTGTCCACATATTTAATTTACACTTGATTACCTTGCAAGAACAACAAGAAATCTAGAAAACGTCACCTGCTCTGTTGTTCAGTACCAGGTATTTATCTCTGAGTCACACTGATTGAAATTTTAGCTAAAGATGTCCTGGACTCATTTTTGGTCAGTGAATTGGATTGCTTAAACTGAACAAATATCGACTATGAATCTTATCTGCAACAACAAATTAGGATAAGAATCGGAAATGTGACACAGGGTGTCTTTTATTTTGAAAGGAATTCATGCCAACCTCTGTCAGATGTTGCAAACCATTTCTTGTTTTGAAAAAAGCTATTTTCTTCTCTTCTTGTTTGTTTTATCAATGCCAAAAAAAGAAACAACAACATGAATATTATTGAGTGTCTTATTTTTACTAAGACAGGCTCCAACTGGGTTTTGGTCAGTGAGAAATCAACCTGAATGGGTTTTTAAGTGTTGAAGGTTGCAGACCTGTGCTCTCAAGAAAGGTACATATTTTAAGGCCCACTATGTAGGATGGAATTTTAGCTGAAAAAAATCCCTTTATTTTTTAAAACTTTTGTGTTTTTTTATTGCAGGTATTTCTGTTACAGCATCTGCATTTTAACTTTTATATTTTCCAGGACGTAATTGCCCAAAGTGGGAAGATTGCTGTTAATTGGAAGAAAAAGTTTCCTTTTGCGGTTCAGGAAGAGGCGGCTAATGGTCTCTTGATCCCGCACAGCCTGTTGTCCCCTTCACCACGCTTCCACAATGAAGCCGGTAAATATCAAGCTAAACAAACCTTCACTTCCCTCAATCCTTTCCTTACCTCTCCCATTCCCAGTGCTGAACCCATAAGTTTTCTCTGATAGAGATCCTGTTAAATTAAGTGTCTGGGCTTTATCCGGAGCCCTCTCACCGTCACTCCTTTAATTTAGTCATTATAATTAACCATTAACTGGTGTCAGTTTCTGGGCCACTAACAGGCCCACTCAGTTCTGCTTGTCTGCATTATCACAGTTTGGGGGAGAAAGTAAATTATAATGAAGGGCTATATCGTCCAATTACTGATAAAAGCAGCCAAGTGCGCTCCTTGTAATTAGGTGCTGGTGTCCCTCCCTCCTTCTCTCCCTCAGTCTTTCTTCTTTCTTAGAGTGACACGTTGGAAGGAAATATGCTCCATGGCTATTTTTATTACTGTTAATCTCTTAGACTCTCAAGACAACTTCAATAATTAAGACACTGGGATGCGCTGACTGTCCCTTTATTGTGAAGAATATTTTATTTAACAGAAGTAAAAAAAAAAAAAAGAAAAAGAAAAAAAACCAGCAGAAACAACAGAGAGAGCCGAGAAAAGAGTGAAAAAACGACTGGGACAAGTATCCGGAAAAGCAAAGGAAAGAGGGTGTAAATGGTGACTTTGGGGGAAGTAAAGGATTGTCGGACAGCAGGAGGAAGCAGGCTGCGGTGCTTCCTCCTGTTCCCGCTCTAATGGGATGGAGTTGAGCTGTCTGGTGTAGCCGGGTCATGTAGTTCCCCACCAGAGCACTTACAAGTCAGTGCTGGTAATTAAACTGTACGACCAGCCCCTTCCACTTTCCCTCCGTTCTCCTCCAGACCGTCCTGTTTCTCTTGTCAGGTGAGACAACATGCTTTGGAGGAGCCTGAATTAAGAGGAGTGAGAGCTCAAAATGAAGAAAGGAAGAAAAAATGAAATTACTGGAATGAGGCAGTATTTAAGAATAGGAGAAGAGGGTTGGATTATGAGACTCTATTCAAACGTCTGATGTTTTTTTTTATTATGATTTTTTATATTTTAGCAAAGTATTTTGAGAACTTACTTAAACAATTCTCAAAAAATGAATTTTATTAGATATATTCTTGTGTCCACCATTTAATTGTGTTTATGCAGCAAGTAGCAGTCGCTCTACATCTTTACAGGCAATCAAAGGAGATTTGTCTTTTTGTGTACTTTTGTGTGGACATTTTGTAAAGTGATTAGCAGTATGACTTACACTAACATAAGCGAAGGATCTGCCAGGTCATTTGACTGACTTTATTTAGTAAATATCTTGGTTGGCTTAGAATATGGATAGTTGGATGAATGGCTTAGGTCTCACAATCCTAGAAAATTAAATTATTATGGTGTGGCATTAATGGGATGTAATGTGATAGTGTACTTAAACAGAAAACAAAGATTGTGTAAAGAAAAATACAATTTTTGGGGGGGAATTGTTTGTGGTGCTCCAAATATTTCTCTTTTGACCCAAACAGTTTGATTTTTCATTTAAAGCCATTTGGATGTCTACAAGTTCTAATGTTTGCAGATGATACAACTTTTCATTTAGCTCTGAGACCTACTTGGTGGCCCATACCCATTTTTACTTCTGTGGTTATTTTTAATAGTCAAAGACAAGTTTGGGTCAAATTCCATGGAGTGTGTTTTGTTCTTTATAATAAATAGCAAATACTAATGCAGCATTATTCTTGCTTCATTAAGGTAGACTTTACAGTCATCCAAGCACATACACAAATTTGTCAGAGTTGTCATGCAAGGTGCTAACCAAGCCACCAGGAGCACGGTGGGCTTTGTTGAGCTGCCGTTGACGCATGTGCAGGCAAAGCAGGAACTGAACCTGCAACTTTCCAGACCTCTGTGCCACATCTACCTATTTTTTTCATATTCAGGCTGAAAATTGCACAAAAATTGGAGCTCTCTGTCTGATTGACACATCAAAGTCAAGCGGTCAGCTCTAGAACCACCTGTTGAGCGTCATTTTTTTTTTTTTTTATGTTCAGCATCAACGGGGCATTTCACAAACACTTCTCATCATCTCAGGCTTTCTCCACCATTTATATATACCAAATTCTTTTGAATTTTTTGTGTTTTTTTGCATTTTGGGAATCCTAATTCAGTCACAAATATGGAGCGGAACCCTTTGCATTTTTGCCATGCTGTATCGTTCTTTTGAAGCGGTTCAGGTACCCAAACATTTTCAAAAAGGAAAAAAATAGGCCATTTTCTTCCAAAAGCCTTTGAATATGACAAAGAAGCATATAAAGGGTGACGGAGAGCACTTGAATGAGCCTAAGATGTTTGATTTCATTCTTTCTGACAGGTCTGCACTGCAGCTCTGTTTCCACACACGTTGAAGTAAATGCGTATTTCACTGCTGATCGCTATGACGACGTACTTTCATCAGAACATTGTACACATCACTCTGATCCAGCAGGTTGCTGAATTAGAATCTTTTGCTGTGAAGTACAGACTACCTTTTGCTTTAGTGTTTGGACTGACGCACCGCCCACCTGCACCCATTCTTATATGAGCCCGCCCACAACCACTGGAAAGGTAAAATGATTGGCTAGAATTACAACACAAATATACAATATACAATACAGGTGATTGACATGTCCAAAACGAAATCCAGGTTTCTTAAGGTAGCCGGTAGTTTTGTATGTCGGTAACAGTACCAATTTGGCACTTTCTTTTGATACCCATCCCTAGGTACAAAGGTATTAAAGAGCAATCATCCAAACTTTGCCCTACAACTCTACATTTCTGGAATGAGACTTCGTTGTACGTATTTAGGAGACTTCTCTGAAGCGGCAAACGCTTGTGCTAACACGTCTGAAAGTGATTAGCATAGCATCACATGAAGCCATGCCGATGTGTGGCCCGCTGCGGTGTCGTGTGCGACCGCAGAGCGGGGAGTGTGTTCTGCGAAAGTGTTGTTTTCAGGGCGTCTGCTGGCGACAAACGATGGATTAAACAATGAATAAGTGATTTATTAGCTGCCGCTGTCATGCTGCAGAGATGGATTACTACAAGCCACCTCTGACCCCACTTACCAGCGCGGCGTCTCACCACAGAGGTGTGCGAGAGTGTGTGTATTGGTGTGTGCAGAGGCCAGCTGGAACACTGTGACAAGACTAGAATAGTTGATCAATGGTGTAATGAACACTGTATTTCACTGGGCCAATGAAGTGAGCGGTGCTGGTCAACCTCAGCAGCACACCGTGCAGCACAGACGGCAGGATGGAAGCCACTAAAACTCAGCACCAAAGTTGGTTTAGGGATGAAGGTAAATCTGGACTTTTTCAAACCTTGTAGCTCTTTAAACTAGTTCATCAGTTTCCTAAGAATCCATAGAAAGAGTTTGCAGACAGACCCGTTATCACGTAAAGATAAATTTAAACAGTTCTCAGGTTCTTTAACTAATCTTTTTAGCATTTTAGGACAGTGTCCTAAAATGCATTAGGACATTTAGAACATTTAGGACATTTAGAAATGCATTTCTAAAGTTTTGAAATGAGCATCTAAAGCTTTTGTAGCTTTTTTGCTTGGTTTCATGGTTTAGATTTTAAATTGTTTCTCCAAAAAAGAGATCTGAACTTCTAATGGTGGGAAACAACACAAGATAAAAAAAATCAAACAAAAAAAAACTGAAGCAGACATCTTTAAAAAGACCTGTTGACAGCAGTAAAGATATAAAAAAAAAAATTAGTAACGCAAAAGAAACAAATTTCAACTATTCTCTCCACATAAATAATTTCTGCTTATTTCGGTCCTCATTCTATTAATGTGAAGAACTTTCAGACATTTTTCTTAACAGTAGAAGTAACCGTGAAGGTAACTTTAGAAAGAGCTGAAAGCTCAGTTACAATTCCAATAAAGAAAACCACCAAAATTATGAATGTTTTATTTCTATATTAAAATGTAATTCGCTTTCATTTTTTCCCTCTACTTTTTAAACCAATAAACTGTTCTGTTCATCAAGCGGAAACAGCGAAACTGAGAGTCACAGCAGTGAGGCGGATTCGAAGGTCCAAACATCTGAGCTTCGAGCAAATCTGGAATTAGGATCAAAACGGCGCAATAAAATGGATCAGACTTCTAAAGTGGAATCTAATGAGATCATTTCCAGCATCACCAGATCTAAAAGAACCACACAGTATCTTTCTAAAGCATCTACAGTTAAAAGAAACATAACAAAACAGAATATCCTTAAAAAACATTTTCAATATAGTTGAACTGGATTTTTTAAGTTTTAAATGTCTGTGATAACATTTGCAGCTTTTAGACAACTGAACAAAAATGGATCGTTTCAAAGCCAAAATCCTGTATACTTCTAAAGAGAAATAAACAGCTGTTATTCATTTGTTGTCTGTTGTCATTCAATTGGTCAGAATAGCCATTCGTGATCTGATACTTTTTTTTATCGTATTCTTGATATTCCTCTTTTTTTTGTAATTCAAGTTATTAAAGTTAGAAACTGACCAATTCGATGCCTCAATAAAAGTAGGTGGAGCCAGTTGGCCACAATGTTCAAAATCTTTGACAGATTTTGTGTGGGCCTCTTTCAAGTGGTAGGGGTGTGGCCATCCAGCACTCCAGATTGGATAGAGTGGTTGCCATAGAAATGTTGACTCAAACCGACTTGGACCAATCACTGCTTACTGGTGATGCCCCGAAATGGCAGCGTCCGTATCACAAGAACATAGGGACTGAATTGACTTCATTTTGTTTCATTTTGAAAATCCTTTTCTCCGGCTGACGCCACGCTCACTCACTCCAGGTCTCAGATACAGTCAATGGGTATTACTCAGGACACAACTTCTGCAGGATAGTGAGGAAAACACCAAAAAAAAGGTTTTTAAACAACTAACACAGAACCAGTAATTTGATGTATTAATTAACAACAAATGAATCAATATTTACCAAAGATTTTTAGAATGCACATCACATTTTTGTGGAAGAATTTGGTAGTTATGGAAACTAAAACCCAATGTGATCAACAGAGCGGATCAATAAGACACTTTATAATATCTCAACGTCTATGCCGTTCCACATTTAGCTGCTTCTGAATTAGAAACCCCTTCATTCTATACATTTATGCAGTAAACAGAACATGTTTATATATATATATATATATATATATATATATATATATATATATATATATATATATATATATATATATATATATGTATATATGTATTGTGTATACGTGTGTATAAAAACACACGTTTACACAATACATACAGAACTCACGCACCAAAACACCAGAACAAGCACATGCACAATTGCATGCATGACCAAAAACACACACATGTACACACAAGCACACGGGAAAGCACACTTGCACACACCCAAACAAACCTACACACAACAACACATGTACAAACACAGGCATGTACAAATACACATATATTGCTCACTTCTTCCCACTCATTTTCAAGCAATAAATCAAGCTCTTCTTGACTTTAGTTAATGATCACTGCATTTAATCAAGCAAATGTGACTTAAGTGTGTCTTTGTTTTTGTTTGTCTGTTTTTTTATCTATGCATTTCATCATTTCTGTAATGACTTTGATAAATCTGTGTGATTTCTTTTATTGTATTGACTACAATTAATCCTTGAAATAAAAATAAATCAAATCAATTACACGTGTTTCAAGACACAAAACACATGCACACAAACACACAACCTATACACACACGCATAATTAGAATCTCACGTGAAAACGCAAGCACACACATGCATGTACACACAAATAAAACCATACACATGCACACCTACACACACAATTGCATAGACAAACATATACGCTTACATACATTTGCACGAATACATACAGATATGGCCTTAAACTCGCGCACAGTCAAACAAATGCACAAACACAAACACTGGCAAATCCATGTACACGCGTGCAAAGACACACATGAACTCACTTTTACACAAACACACATATGCGTCATCACACAAGCACGCATACACACACTCCCTCAAGTACACAGGAACACACATACTTGTTTGATGGTTTGATGAGTTTTTGCAATAAAATGAACAACACAACAATGAGGGGTGGGGGGGGGGTCATCTTTGCACCTTGACAGCTGCTGACTTTGTTATGAGATCTGTAATAAAGGAAAGCAATACGCTTTAAACATTAAAGAAGACTTTCATCGCCGCCGCCGCCACTGTCATGAGGAAGACGCTTTGCTGAAGATATAATTGAATGTCCTCATCACGCTGGGAAAATTAAAACAGGAGGGTTTTTTGTGCTGCGTTGTTTTTGATTGAATCAGCTCTTAAGTGTTTGGGACACGGAAATGATCTTTTTTTTTTCTGGAGCTGAGAATTGAAAAAGAGCGAGTGTTGGAGAGGAGGTGGAGGAGGGACGGGGGGGGGGGGGCGGCGACAGAGACAAATGCCTCCGCATTGACAGCTGTCCTCCATTTTCTCACAGACAGACATACAAATGAGGACCACAAATCACAGCAGCCGCGCTCAGATTAATGGCGGGCCTGGGCGGCCATGCTGGCAGGAACCGGCAGGACGGATGGAGGCGCACGGATCCTCGACTTTGATAAACTGTGTCAATGCTGAACACTTTAGTATCGGTTATTAAAGGAATCTGGATTGGCTCCAGAGGAGAAGGGGTTTGTGTTTGCTGATCAATGACACAGCAGCAGCCGTTTCAGAAGAGCGTCCAGCTTCACGTCAGCCGTGGAAAGCTTTCACTGAAAACGTCGGGAATGTCTGCTTTTTTGGTCCCTCTAAACTTTTCCATCTCTTTTTCACACCTAAATGTCAGAGCCGACACTCCGGGTTTTGTTCCATTTCAGAGCAGCACAGACTTATTTTTACACTTGAACGGAAGAATCGCGCCTCGGAGGACTTGACGCGTCGTCGATATTCCAGTAAATAACTTGGACGTGACTTTGTTTTTTTTTCCTCTAAAATGGTCACATGGACATTGACCGCGATACTTTCACATTTATGTTTCATGATTCTATCCCTGCTAAAAAGGTTTCACTATCTGTCAGGAAGGATCTGAATTCAGGAGGCTTCACTCCGACCGTTTATTCGTTAGGTTTTAGTTTGAAAGATTTTTACTTAAACTGTTACGGCCACAAAAAGCTTTTGTGATTAGAAAAAAAAAGCAAATACAATTTTGTAATTTAAAGGTTTTTAATTTAACAGAAACACCAATAATGTGGTCTCCATCGAGTTTGGACGCAAATTTGGACACAGAAGGACGAAAAGGTTTCAACAAATACGTCTCTTCACCGAGCTGGGCTTAACTTGACAACCTCAGATCTGAACCTGACATCGACTCCGGCTAAAACAAGAAACAGAAGCTCTGACGGTGACTGACGGGGACCAGAAGACAACCACACGGAGGGAAAATGACCTCAACCAGAATCGCAGCGGTGGCCGGTAGACGGACAGCCAGCAGATATTGTAATTTAGGGTAGAATGTGAAAAATAATATTCAGGACTTGTCTTTAGCAGTCGCTTAACATCCAAAGGCTAGTAGGCTACATGCTACGTAGCCAAGCATTTATCCTGTTGTATTTGAATGCACCACAGTGAGAGGGACATGTTGATTGGTCAAGATGCATTATGGGACATGTGTGATGCATGATGGGATACGTAGCATGTAGCCTACTAGCCTTGGGATGTGAAATGACTGCTAACGAGTATGATTTCTTTTAAGAATAAATAAATCTGATCCCTAAACGTCATCCGTGTCTTCCATGCAATATAATGAGACACACAGACAGAGCAGTGAAGGTATCTGCTGTAAATCCAACTGTTGCTCACATCCGTGTCTATGAATGACTTATGACGTCAATAGGTATTTCGTTTGCACAAATTAATTAATTCGTGGGAACGGAATATTATTTTGTGGGAACGAGATATTTATTTTTTTACCCATGTCAGGTCACGGGCTCCGTAGCCGACGGTAAGAAGGACGTCACACTGGTCAGAAGTCTCACTGAATCTGCTTTACTTTTTACATTTATTTAAAAAAAAAAAATAAAAAATGTTAGGACTTTTGAAATGTAAGACTTTATTCTCTTTATAATTTGGACTTGTTTGTCAAAATTGCACAAATTTATTCTCGTTTTTTGTAATCATTTCTTTATTTCGTTTGAAAAAAATATGACAAGAGAAAAAAAAACCACTTGCAAAAACAAACGGAACAAAATGAGATTAACAGAAAGTTGGCAGAAGCGGTGACATGTGCGTTGTTTTTCACACTTTTGGTTTCCAACACATGGAGAAACCTCGATGATCAACTGCTGCCCAGAACGTTCAACCAATTTCTCCTTGACGACTTTTTTTCATGATGGTATCTAAAGGTCAACAATTCCCAAACACATGCTGCTGTCTAGGAGGCTGAGATGGCTTCTGATGTGAAAACCTTTGCGTCTCAAACCCAACGCCGGGAGTGAGGACGAGGTCTCCCCCCTTCCGTGATGCTTGATGAATGCAGACGCTGAACTACAGAAAAAGCCTCATTATGAGACACTTATGGATTACCCAGGGTGTCACACTGGGGGAGAGCGTTTGTCTGCAAAAGAGGAGGAGGAGGAGAAACAATGAGACAAAACGCTGCTGTGTCTCCCCCCCCCCCCCCACGCCTCCTCCAGCTCCTCTATCCCTCTCAAATGGATAATTCTGGTGATACTTGTGACAGGCCGCGGTTTAGATTTTGATTTATGTTCTTCCAAAGCTAAAATCAAAGAATCCATCTCGTGCTATTTTATGGCAGTTGGGATGATGAATGGGCCAGTCTCTGGGCCAAAGCAAGCTGCTGTGTCTTTGCCCCGGATTTTAATTGCTAAAGTAGCCGGTCATTGCTCAAGATTCAACACCCAATGAGAGCCAGAAGGGCCGGCGCGCTCCCCGGTTGTCACCTCAGCGGCCGCCTGTTTCTCAAACGTCGCTGCCGTTTCAGCTGCTCGGCCTCCGAGAAACAACAAACTTCACGCGGTTTATAAAACCGCCGCTGAATCGCTCGTCACCTGGCATTACACACACGACTTATGGTTCACGTAATTGGCCCAACTTTTCTCTTCGTGAATGGGAATCATTTCTGAGAGATAATATCCCAGACCCCGCTTCTCCAACCTGCTGTTTCAAACAAAAGAAATACAAAAATGCATCAAAAAGTAGCTGCTATTGATGGTTGGTTTTCCCTTTTTCCCATAGCAGGTATTTGCAGACTGAGATGGATCTGCTAATGCCTGCTGTGGGACTGAGATGGAGCTGCAAAGCTCCCTCTAACAGTTGCAGGTGCGATGGTGAACACCTCGTCTCCTGCAGGAATGCCGTGAAGTACTTTGTTTCTTCCATTTCTCGTCCTGCACATAAAATCTGCATCCTTGTGCTTCAGGAGATTTCTGCTTCCATCTGATTCTTTTAGCACTAAATGTTCAAAAATCTTGACTATTATTTCCCTTTTCCTACATTAGGCTCTTTCACATCAACCTCTTATGGGACACGCTGCATACCGTATGAATGCTTTGAAACATTCATTTGAGATATTTTGCAAATATTTTTATGAGATAATTGCAGTATTTACTATAAAAAACACAAGATAAACATTTAACAATTAGGCAATAAAGTATAATGAGGCATTTCCCAGTTATCCAATCGTGTTTTGCAGCTATTGTGACAGCAGCTTTAGCAGGTCATTTGCTTTTTTTGCCAATTTTATTTTTGCCCTTGTTCAAATTCTTAAGCTAACTTTAGATCAAAGTCCCACTCTGATCATCGCTTCATCTATTTTCAGAGCGTTTCTATTGTTTTTATTTTTTATTTTGATTAAATCAGCTGTTTTTCTAGGACATAGTTTCTGCAGAGCAGCAGGAGTTCATTAGAAATTCCCTTCTGAGCTGTGGATGGGACCACTTCCCCCCGCCCCCATTGCTAAAAGAGCTTGTTGCCCGCCCAACCTATTTTCAACATCACGACTAAGCTCATTTATAAAACAAACATTATTCAAATCTTTGTGAATCAGGAGAAGAAGAAAGGATGACATACTCAGAAATGCTGATTCAAGCTCCGTTTTCTCTGCCTATGTCCTCCATTATTGGAAAAGAACCACCATAACGCAAGAACATGTTAGAAACAACATTCTCATCTGAGGGGGTCTTTAAGTACGTTGGTTTCCACTTTTTCTAAATGTTTCTGTCTTCAAATTTACTCAAGTATTTATGTTTCAGCGTCTCAGAGCAGCTTTAGTGTTAGCATTCTTCTTTTTATAAAAAACATTTTTAAATGTCTGACAAACTTTTCTCATAAACTGTTCAGATATATATTTTTTTTTAACGTGGGCACGAGGCGCCTCTGGACGAGAGAAGTTATTGCATTCTTTCACCTTTCTTTAAAATTTAGTCCCATTGTAACTGAAACAAAACCTGTTTACACACAAACTGAGCCGTCGTTTCGTAAATGTTTTAGACTTTTTGTCAAGAACTTTCAGATTTAAAATTTTCTATAAAAGTGAGATTTAGATAAAAGCTCGATTTGGTTTTAAATTACATTGAATACACACTGGATTCTTCACATCCAATGCTGCAGTTGTCCTGTTTGTTCCCATCAATTGTGTCTCTCCTCATTATTGCAGATTCCAGTTAACAGAGAGACGCGCTGATTCTCACACTCGTATACAAGAAAAAATAAAATGTATTAAAAAAAACATACAAAGGAACAAAAAATCTAAATTAAAATGATGACAACAGTTATATCTATAGCTGGATTTGATCAATTCATCACATCCATCCTTCGACTTTCAGAAGCCAATCGATCACGTTTGGGATCATGGGGTTGCTGGAGCCTATCCCTGCTACTGTTGGAAGGAAGTTCACCCTGGAAAGGTAGCCAGTTTCATGCAGAAGCATGTTTTTACACTGTGGGATGCCCCAGAAAAAACCCCACGCATGCATGAAGAAACATGCAAACTGTAAACTGAAAGGTCCTGGCTGGGATTTGAACCAGGGCCTTCTCTCTATGAGATAAGAGGGGTAACCACTACACCACAGTGCACAAACTCACGGCTTTTAGATAGTAAAACTGATTTGTCAACACCCAATTGACCCCAGTTTTTCTAAAATGTTGGCTCAATTGTTTCCTGACACATGATCTTTACAACTCTTCCTCGTATTTGTTCCACTTGTGTTGGTGTCATCATGAAGGATAATTTTTCTAAAAATCTTAGAAAAACACATGTTCGTCTTGGAGAGAAAAACGGTCGCCATCTTGGATTTTCGTTACTTTTTAGTGTGCTGCCTCTTTTTTAGTCTTCTTTTGCACATGCAGCTATTTCCTCAAAGCAAAAAGATGGAAACCGAACATCTCCGCACAGAAAAAGGAGTTCTTTCGCCTTTCCTCGTCTGCTCCTCTGCGCGTTTAGGTTCTCCCACAGAGGAGAACCTAAAGAGAAACCGTTCCTCTGCTCAAAGATGCAAATGAGAAAACAAGCCGGCAATAAATTCTTTTACATCTACAGAGCCTCATGAAAGGGATTTTTAATAAAGCATAATTATAGTTTGTACCTCTGAATAATTTAATTTACATTCAAGTACAGAAGTGGATGAGGGGGGTTAACATCAGAAAGAAAAAATCCCTGCATACCTGAGGATGCATCAGCATCACTGGAAAAAAACAAAAAACACACATTTACTAAAAATATAGAATACACAACAAAGATTACATTCTGAAAATGCATAATAAATCTGTGACACATCGTCATTTAGCACCAATGATGACAAAAAGACTTCCACTAATCCAGCAGATAATCCTGGACTGACCAGACTACAGTTTGTGACAAAAAAGGAGAATTCTATTTTGGGATGGAGAGAAAAACATCAGATGAACAACGACACACAGATGTGATGACAACCTCCAACGACGGGAAGTAAATCTGATGCAAAACATTAGAGGAGGAAAACAGGAAGTGAAAAAAAGACAAAAAAACTGTAGACCAGGAAAAAAAGTTACATTTTTTTTAGTGGTTTTGCTTAAAGCGCACATTTTTCTATATACTTCTGTACTGACATAATTTTGTTTACAGAGGGAAATGGTTGAATTTCTTTTAAGCATCTAAAAATGACAGAGAAAGACTTTGGACAAAGCATTTCCAAACAGGCAGCACTCTTACTCCAGAGTCCAGTTCACTCACCAACCTGTAGCGACCCGTTCCGGAGCGCTCTCAGGTCCACTTCCTTTCTGCTCCAGGTTCACATTGTCCAGGTAGATTCAGGCCTGAGCACAGAAATGAAAATAAGGCATAAACTGATGGACACTTCCTACCAGTTGACGGCAGTAATGAACCGCCGATTGACCCTTTAACGCTGAAGATGTGGCCGACCACGCCGACAGAACGCAGACTCTGTAAAGGGCTGCATCTCTTTGACTGACACAGAGAAAAGCGACTTGACGCCATTGCTGCAGAACAGCACGATCTTATCTTTACAATCTGCTGAAATCACATTAAGTGCGTAAATGTTTATTTTTTTATTAAAATTTTTATTTATTTATTTATTTTTTTTTATTTTTCTTATCTACTGTTTTTAAATTATTACTGTTTTATTTATTAATATTTTTAGTCTATTGATATTTTTACTGGTTTTATTGTTATTAATATGTGTATGTGTTTTATGAGTGTGAGCAGATGGCCATTTTTAAATTTCCTTAGGGATTATTAAAGACTTATTCTATTCTATTCTATGTCATGACGTCGTAGACGTAGCAGACCCAGATGCTGAAACCCGGAAGTAACTCGCTACAAGGAACTGTTTGACAATGGTTTATTTTACTTGAGTAAAATAAAGTTATTTGAATGTGATAGTCAGTTCCTTCGTGAAGTGATCCAGAAATCCATAGAGCTGGTATAGCTGAGGACAGCGGAGCCAGAGAGAGGAGACGCGAGGACGCGTCGGACCTTGGAACCAGAGGGAGCGAGGCGTGGGCGCTGAGGACAGCGGGACCAGTTTGAGGCGAGGCGTGGACGCCGAGGACGGCGTAATCTGCATGAAGCGAGGAACCAGCGTGACCAATGGATGAAACCTGAAGGTGAGTACAAGACACAGTAAGTAACATGAACTTGGTAACCAGAGCAAAGACTAAAAGGCCAGGCATAACCACCGGAGTGAGTATAACGGACTGGCGCTGGATACTGGTGAGAAGCTCCCTTATGAAGGCTGGCAGGGTGATGAGGAGATGAAGATCAGCTGGTTCCAATCAGTAGAGCAGGAGAGCTGTGTGGGGGGAGGTGAACTGACAGGCACCGTGACAGTACCCCCCCCCTCAACGACCACCTCCAGGCGGTCCAGGACAGCGATCCGGGTGAGCCCTGAAGAAATCGTCCAGCAGGGAACGGTCCAGAATCATGGAGCGGGAGATCCAAGAGCGCTCCTCCGGACCGTAACCCACCCAGTCCACCAGGTACTGGTGACCGCGGCCCCGGCGGCGAACGTCCAGAACCCGACTGACAGTAAAGGCAGGGGCGCCGTCGATGAGCCGGGCGGGCGGTGGGGAAGCGGACGGCGGGCACAAGGGGCTTTCCTGGAAGGGCTTGATTTGGGAAACATGGAAGGAGGGATGGATCTTTAATGCAGCCGGGAGCCGTAGCCTAACACAGGTCGGATTGATGACCCTCTCAATGATGTAAGGGCCTATGAAACGGGGTGCCAGCTTACGAGAGGTGACCTGGAGGGGAACATTCTTGGAAGACAACCAAACCTTTTGCCCAGGTTGGTAGTCCGGCCCCGCTCTCCTGCGTCGGTTGGCCATCCGGCAGTTACCCTCCCGGGTGCGAAGAAGAGCGGCTTTGGTCTGGCGCCAAATGCGTTGGATGCGTTGGAGGTGATGTTGTACCGAGGGGACAGCCAGATCTATTTCATGAGAGGGGAACAGAGGAGGTGAATAACCGAGCGAAGCCTCAAAAGGTGACATACCGGTTGCAGAGGAGGGATGATTATTATGAGCGTACTCGATCCAAACGAGAAATTTAGACCAGCTGGAGGGATTTTGAGCGGCCAAACAACGGAGGGCGGCTTCCAGCTCCTGGTTGGCACGTTCGGCTTGGCCGTTCGACTGGGGGTGATAACCCGAGGTGAGACTGACGGTTGCACCCAGGGCAGAGCAAAAGGACCTCCAGACCTGGGATACAAACTGCGGGCCCCTGTCGGAGACGACGTCTTTAGGTATCCCGTGATGTCGGAAGACTTGGTGGACCAGGATGTCGGCCATTTCAGTGGCCGTGGGGAGCTTGGCCAGCGGGATGAATTGAGCTGCCTTGGAGAAACGGTCAACAATAGTCAATATGACTGTGTTACCTTCGGATGGGGGTAACCCAGTAACAAAGTCCATGGATACGTGTGACCAGGGGCGTTCAGCAATGGGCAGAGGATGGAGGAGTCCGGCTGGAGGTGAATTGGAGGACTTGGACCTAGCACAGATAGCACAGGCGGCAACAAAATCCCGGATGTCCTGTTCCATATTGGGCCAGAAAAACCTGCGTTTGATGAGATTCAAAGTTCTATGGGCGCCCCCATGGCATGATATGCGGGAAGTGTGCCCCCACACCAGGACTTCAGAGCGGAGAGAGGTGGGCACATAGAGTGCGTTGGCCGGAGGAGGAGGATGATCCGGCTCCTCATCTTGGGCTTGCAAGACCCGCGTCTCGACATCCCAAGTGAGGTTACCAATTATACATGAGGGAGGAATTATGTGAGTGACCTCCTTCTGGTCATGGGGACTATAAAGGCGAGAAAGGGCGTCGGGCTTAACGTTTCTGCTACCGGGTCTGTACGTGATAGTAAAAGTAAACCGATCAAAAAAGAGACACCAACGGGCCTGACGAGAGTTGAGACGCTTGGCGGAACGGAGATACGCGAGATTTTTATGGTCTGTCCATACTACAAAGGGTTGATCAGCTCCCTCAAGCCAGTGGCGCCACTCCTCTAAAGCGAGTTTGATTGCAAGAAGCTCGCGGTTGCCTACGTCATAATTCTGTTCCGCAGTGGACAGTTTGCGGGAGAAGTAGGCGCATGGCTTGAGCTTCCCCGAAAACTCCTCGCGCTGAGATAAAACGGCTCCGACCCCTGTGTCGGAAGCGTCGACCTCAACAATGAATTGGCGTTGTGGGTCTGGTTGTATGAGGATGGGAGCGGAGATGAACATACGCTTCAGTTTGTCGAACGCGGCTTGAGCCTCAGGACCCCAATGAAAGGGCTTGTTGATGGACGTAAGCTGAGTGAGAGGGGCGGCGAGAGTACTGTAATTGCGAATGAATCGCCGGTAAAAATTAGCGAACCCTAAAAAACGCTGAAGCTGTTTGCGTGAGTTGGGAGGTTCCCAGTTAGACACAGCGGAAACCTTGGCTGGGTCGGGGCGGATGTTGCCAGCCTCTATAATAAAACCAAGGAAGGAGACAGAGGATACATGAAACTCGCACTTCTCGGCTTTAACAAAAAGTTGGTTTTCGAGAAGGCGTTCGAGGACCTGACGAACGTGGAGAATGTGGATCTCTTGATTAGGAGAGTAAATGAGGATGTCGTCCAAGTAAACAAAAACAAACCTATTGAGGAAATCTCGGAGGACGTCATTAACCAAATTTTGAAAAACTGCAGGGGCATTGGTGAGCCCAAAAGGCATCACCAGATATTCAAAATGCCCTAAGGGGGTGTTAAAGGCAGTCTTCCATTCGTCCCCCTCTTGCATACGAACGAGATGGTACGCGTTGCGGAGATCTAATTTCGAAAATACGCGTGCCTCTTGAACGGAGTCTAAAGCAGAATTGATGAGTGGCAGAGCGTATTTGTTCTTAACCGTGATCTGGTTAAGTTCTCTATAGTCGATACAGGGACGTAGGGTCTTATCTTTCTTCTGAACGAAGAAAAAACCAGCAGCAACGGGAGAAGAGGAGGGGCGAATGTGACCTGACGCGAGGGACTCATGAATGTATTTTTCCATAGAGGTCCTTTCAGGACCGGACAAATTAAATAAACGTCCTTTGGGGAGAGCAGCGCCTTTAAGTAACTCAATTGAGCAATCATAAGGCCTGTGGGGAGGCAAGGCAGCAGCCCTATTTTTGCTGAAAACATTCCTGAGATCATGATAACAGGGGGGTACCCTGGAAAGGTCAATCTCTTCAGGAACAGGATCAAGATCGGGTGAAAGCGATGGAATGGCGGAGCGAAGACAGTTAGCTAGGCAGTGAGTGCTCCAGTTGGTTATGTGGTGATTAGCCCAATCGAACTGGGGATTGTGATTGCGGAGCCAAGGAAAACCTAGGATGACAGGGAACTGAAGAGTTTGTGTAACGTAAAATTGAATGATTTCGTGGTGGTTACCGGAAGTGATCAGTTGCAGAGGCTTGGTACGATGAGTGATGCGGGTGAGTAATTGACCGCCCAGGCCAGAGGCTTTGACAGGACGGTCCAGCGGTTCTGTGGGGAGACTGAGTTTAGCAACCAAAAAACTGTCAATAAAGCTCTGTTCGGCTCCGGAGTCAATAAGGGCTTGACATGAATGAGTTATAGACTGGTGACATAGTTGGACAGGAACATAAAGGAAATTCTTTTCTTGGATCGTAGTAGGAAGACCCTCCTGCGGCCTGTCCTCTAGTGGGGGGCTTCTGGAGTTTAAACGCAGATTGCATTGTTGCACATGATGCCCTGATTGTCCACAATAGAAGCAAGTACCTTCTTCCTTGCGTTTACGGCGCTCCTCCGGAGTGAGCTTGGAATGTCCGATCTGCATCGGTTCCTTAGAGTAGCGGTTGATGTGATCAGGAGGGTTGGCAGAAGAAGGGTCTGACGTGGGGGGTTGAGAGAAAAAGTTAGAGACAGTTCTTTTTTCTGTTCGTGGTCTTTCTACCTGGCGTTCATGGAGCCGCACGTCAGAACGTAGGGCTGCAGTGACGAGTTCCTCGAACGTACTAGCCTCCGGCTGAGAACATAGATGGTCTTTGATCCGATCATTCAGTGACTGATAGAAAACCCCTTTGAGGGCGACGTCCGGCCATCCAGCCTCCACCGCTAGGATGCGAAAGTCAATTAAGTGTTCACTTACGGATCTGCTGTGTTGACGTAATCCCAGAAGGCGGCGAGTAGCTTCTTCTGTTTTGCGGGGTTGGTCAAAAACCAGTCGAAACTCCCCAATGAAGCATTCGAAGGAAACTTGAAAAACAGAGTTAGCAGTCAAATAAGCCTGGGCCCATTGAAGGGCTTTACCCCTGAGGGAATTGACAATAAGCGTAATTTTACAGTGGTCAGCTTGGTAATACCGCGGGGCCTGATGAAAAATCAATTGGCATTGTAAGAGGAACCCTCCGCATGAGTTAACGTCACCTTGGAATGGTTCAGGTTGTAATCGAAAGTTCTCTTGAGTTTCTGAGATGGTGGTCTGATTAGAACTCCCAGCTCCGGAAGGTGGGGGGTGAGGAGTAGCATTAGCCAGCTGCTGATTGGTTAGCTCAACCAGAGCTTGGGAAATGCTGTTCAGCCGGCAAAGCAGATCTTCTTGAACGGTGGTGACGCGAGAGATGGTACTATACAGGAGTTCTAAAAATAGTCCGTGTTGATTTACAGCAAAGCGGAGTTCTTCCGGGTCAGCTGGGTCTGGATAATGGCCAGTCCGTTCTGTCATGACGTCGTAGACGTAGCAGACCCAGATGCTGAAACCCGGAAGTAACTCGCTACAAGGAACTGTTTGACAATGGTTTATTTTACTTGAGTAAAATAAAGTTATTTGAATGTGATAGTCAGTTCCTTCGTGAAGTGATCCAGAAATCCATAGAGCTGGTATAGCTGAGGACAGCGGAGCCAGAGAGAGGAGACGCGAGGACGCGTCGGACCTTGGAACCAGAGGGAGCGAGGCGTGGGCGCTGAGGACAGCGGGACCAGTTTGAGGCGAGGCGTGGACGCCGAGGACGGCGTAATCTGCATGAAGCGAGGAACCAGCGTGACCAATGGATGAAACCTGAAGGTGAGTACAAGACACAGTAAGTAACATGAACTTGGTAACCAGAGCAAAGACTAAAAGGCCAGGCATAACCACCGGAGTGAGTATAACGGACTGGCTCTGGATACTGGTGAGAAGCTCCCTTATGAAGGCTGGCAGGGTGATGAGGAGATGAAGATCAGCTGGTTCCAATCAGTAGAGCAGGAGAGCTGTGTGGGGGGAGGTGAACTGACAGGCACCGTGACAGTAAACGCTTGAAGACCCACGGCAATTTAAAAAAGACCGTAGCCAAAATTCAGGTGTAAAAAGTTTCACAAGAAGAAGAAACAAAAGGAAGTCCTATACTATACTATATAACTACTATACCATAACTCCTCAGACTATATAGTGCAGGACTATCCGGTGCTCTGGATTTTGGACATCATGCGCCAAACATGGCGTCTACCAGTCGCCCAAGTAAAAACCTAAGTACTTTCATGTCTATATATTGTGAAGTACGTGTATGTTGTTGACGTAGCAGTTTAAAAAAAAAAAAAAAAAAAAACTTTTTCAGCATCACTGCTTGCAGACCAGATAGTTTTGGAGAACATTTCTAAAAGATTTTAGTTTCTCAACCGAAGAACATCAAACACTTTAACCCTAATAATGACTCAGCTGTTGGTACCAAAGATGTTTTTCTGTTACTACAAGTTTGAGCTCAGATGTGAGGACTGACAGAGTTACTATTTAAACAATTCTTAATCAAATCCATAAAACTCTCAGATCAAATCCAATGGGAGAAGGAAAAGAAACTGCCATGCGTGAGCCGACCATAAACCAAGGCGGTCATTTTAAAGGAGAGATGGTGAAGAAAAATGGAGTTTTCTTTCGAGTGGAAGCTCTGAGTCTGGAGCCGTGGTGCACCTGTGTCCACGCTCCTCCACTTCCTGACGCGTATTGATGTCACCTGCATCAGCATGAGGCCAACACTGTTAGTGGGTCCAACACATGAAGCGTGTGAGGAAGAGGAGGAGGAGGCAGAGGAGGAGTGAGAGCCCCAGGTGAAACACAAGTCTACTTGTAATTTATAACCATGACATGGGAGCCAAGTTTCTCTAAATGAGGCATTCAGATAGCCAAACCAGTCATTTATCCTGATGATTAATACAAATGATATTCATAATAATAAATATTGCTGCCTTGCAGTGCGTAAAGAAGAGAAAGGGGGGGGGGCATACTTCCTGTGGTTATTTCATATCATTAAGGGATTCTTCATAGAGTGGAATATAGACACGTTTATGAAGATGAAATTGTGGTCACTAAATGCCTTTTGAAAAATTAGCAGATCAAAAACAAATAGAAGTTTTGAAACAAATTGACTAGAATCAGTTTTTGATTCAAGATGATTTAAAACTTTGAAATACATCTGAAGTAGAAAACTCCAGAAACAAGAAGGTTAGAAATAAAAATAAATAAAATAGAAAAGAAAGAAATTGTAGTTGAGGGGGAGTGGCAGATAGATAGTAGATAGATTCAATGTCAGTGGTACAACAACATTTTAAAAGGTGTTCTTCAGTCAGTAAGATGATAAAATACTGGGATTGAATTTATGACTAAAACATATCTAAAGTGCATTACAGTAGAAGGAATTTAGGTTCAAGCACATCTGTGTTTTTATGAAGTTGCTTCATGAGGTGAGAGGATGAAGACACTATAGTTTAACCATTTTTCCTCTTCAAAGTGAGAAAAAAAACTTGTTTGATCCAAGAGTCTCAACCAGATCTGAGTTTGGTTGCATTGGTATGGCTCAGATGTCACCTCGACCTCTGCAGAAGATGGCACCAGGATCAAGTCAGAAACTTCAAAGAAATGTAGGTGATGTTTAGTGAAAAAACAGCTTCATTAGCTGTGTTTCCATTAAACATATGCAGAAAAATGCTAGAAATGTTGAAAAAACACAGTTGTACTTTTTCCATTAAACCATAATTATGCAAATAAACACAAACCAACTCACGCAATAGGTCCTCCACAAAATGGATGTGATCAGTGCCTAGATTGACAGCAGAAACACTCAAACTGCTGCCACGGCTCTAGCGCTCGTCACCATCTATCAAGGGAGACGTCTGCGTCTTCTTCAGGCCGTGGAGCGGCGAGCTCCTCACACGTGGGAGCGGCTACGGATGAAGCCATTTTGGGAAATGGTTGTTGGTGATTTTCCAACAATTCCACAGGACACGCTCAGCGTTTGATGAGCTGTGTAACGCTGTGGGACCTCTGGTGGCGCCCGGCGTGCAGCACTCAAGGCCGCCAGTGGTATCAGTTGTTGGTCTCGTGACTCAATCGGTTCCTCCAAGTCCAAAAACTTTTTTTTTTCCTGCAAATTGTGAGTTGTTTTTTTTTTTTTTTTTTTAGGCAAATTTATTATCACAAATTCAAAATGCACAATTTCATTTCACTGGACTGAAACTCTGGCTAAAGTTAAAGCAGGGCAATGAAAAACTGCAGATGCAGCCCATATTTAGGCCAGCAGTCCTTCCTGTGAGACACTGATGAGGTGTCTGAAACCCTCTTTTCAGCTTAGCAAAGAAACAACAAACATGACCGCAGTCAAGCAAAGCGCCATGTGTTTCAGTAAAAAGAACGTTACGCTTTGACAGAGCCGCTGCGCCCTCGCGTGCTGCCATCTTTAAGGCCTTAAAATAGTTAAATATAAAATAGGTTACTAGTAAAATAAAAGCTAAAGGGAAAAACTCAGTAAATCACACCAGTGTCGAGAGCCTGGTGGTAAATGAGTTTTTATGAATAGACAGTGGGGATGCCTGCCCTACGCTCAGTGGTAACGCCTTCCTCAGCATCATGAAAACGCTCGTCATCCTCTTCTGGACCTTGATATCTCCAGGAGAAGCTGAACGGCTGATCTCAGGCACCGGGTTGGAGTGTCTGACTCGGGAGAGAGAAAACTAGAGTGGAAGATTAGAAAGGTTTAAGAACAAATAAAACTGAATCTGAAAATGAAGTCTAAACTGTCCTGGCTGCTGGTTAAAGGGTTCCAACTAGAACACAAACAGGAGCGTTCTGGACCATTTGGAGACTCCCAAATGAGGAGAATCACTGTGATCCAGTTGAGATGTCATGAAAGCAGGGATTACTGTCCCAAAATGCAGTTTTGATAAAAACTTCCTGTTTTCCTCCTGACAGAGGCGTCTGACGCAGTGCCGTCCTAACTCATCATTCACATCCCATGCTCAGAAGCTGAAATGTCTTCTCCAGATGTAAACAAAGCGTTGGCTTGGAATTCAGACGTGGAGCTGCACAGACCCCTCCCTTTTCCCTTATCTGTCTTTAAAATAGTCATTTGACATTTCAAACTAGGTTTCACATTGATGAACGCCGTGGAGTTGATGAGGGGAAGAAAATAGAACTGCGCCTCTGGGAATCAAAATAAAGACGGAGAGGAAGAGGAGGGAGGATTCGGAGAGACAGGGAGACGGCGTGGGGTGACGGCGTGGGGTGACGGCGTGGGTGACGCCGGCGGCGGCTGAAGTTTGTGCCTCCCTGTCATTTCGCCCAGAGTAAACAGGCGCTACAGCCTAGCATAACATCACTAAGTAGGTTAAGCGTAGTTCGCCCGACCATCGATCATGACAGAATCTAGCATACCCCCCCCACCCCCACCCTTCCCAACAGCCAAAGAGGTAAAAGTTTTGCAGTGTAGCTGCAGTGACATTTAATTTTTCATATCTCCTCCATAGTCCTGGAATGAATTTTGGCAGACCTGATGCAATTTAACAGCTTGGCAGTTTAAAATTGGGCAATGAATCACTGGGACCCAATGAAAGCCGGGGCCGCTGCATAACATTTTTTCTGTCAGGTGCAAAAGAGAAGGGAGGGGGGCAGTAGGTGTCTCCATACAGGCTGGACAGTGGACGGCACCCATTTTTGCCCTCCGGATCCCCGGGGTTTATCTGCATGTCTCAATGATTCCAGCTGCGTGTCGCCTTCACGGTTTAATCATATTCATCCAGAGACACAGGCACCTATTAAAAAGCCATTAGTGTCATCCTCCTGATGTTTTCTGGAAGTCATCCTCTCCGCCTTTTTACTTCATTTAGCTGAAGCATGTGAACACCTCCAGCCTGAGAAGACCCCTAACAGATCTGGGGGTTTTCCAGTTCTGAAGCGCTTCCAGCTTCGGCAAATTTGAGAAAGCCTTTAATTGCGGCAGGCAGCTCCGAACCCATGCAGCCCTGGTCCATCCCAGCGCCTCCTGACCCGCACACGCACCAGAGCAGGATTCTGTTCAGCCCGTGGAGGGCTCAGCGTCTGCTTTTAAAGGTGAGGAGGCCCAGAGGGCCTGCACTGTATCTGATTTTTGACAAAGAGCACGCTGGGCTGAAATCGATGGCAGCGACGGGCTGTTTGGGTCCCAGTGGTCCTCCTGCACCCACCATCTCCCTCCTTCACCTCCTCCCCCACCTCCTTCCCTCACTGTCAATACCTCCCAATAGCTCCCTCTCACCCTAACCTCCCCATCCCTCCCTCCATCCCTACAGTCCAGATGAGCCCAAACAAGCGAAGAATGGACTGACACTGCTTTTGACACCGGCCGTTTATTAGCCTCACTGAGCTAAAGAAAAAAAAAAAAGAAAACAGGGGAGGGGGAAATAAAAGAGTGAAGGGGGGGGGTTGTTCCCAGCAGTGGGTTGATTGGCTGTGTGGTGTGTTGTTGCCGCGGCGACCGTGTTGTTGTGCGTCGAGGCGGACTCGGCGTTCGCACACTTGCTGCAGCCATTTGTCAGGGTCAGCATCAGGAAAATTTGTGTTTATTCTTGTAGAAAAAGGTTTTGATGAATTGGTTTATTTATATGCTAAAGTTTCCCGCTGCCACGTTTGACCAGCTCTCCTTTCTGTGGCTGTGTGGAGAGGCACGGGGGGGGGGTAAGTCTCAAATTTTGGGGTGCTCTGGGGGATCTCATTGGAACAGGAAGAGTATTTGCACCTCATTAACCCGAGTGAGGCGGTGACTTCAGGAGGGAGTTCGGTTTGAAGGGAGCGGTGAGTCCGTCCTGATGTCCCCACCGCCGCCCCCTTTTCACTCGCCATCACTGGCAGAGCAGCTGCTACTCCCCCCGCCCCACTGACTCCTCCCCTTATGCCATTGCCACCTTGCTCAGAGTAGCATGTGATAAATTGATTGGAAAAAAAAAAAAAACATTTCTCATTGGCTGCTTTTCTGTTAGTTTTATCTCCGTGGCAACCATTTCAGTTTTTGGTCACCTGGGAGAGACAAACAGGTGTTGGAAATGGCAAAAGTAAACCTTTGCTAATGTGTTCTTATCGGTTCATTCATCTTGAGCCAATGATTTAAGTATTTATTTTTCACAATATCCTGGTAAAAATGTGCGAGCAGCAGGGAGACGCCACTTCTGCTATTTGCCACGCCAACTGCCGTTAAAGGGCTCAAAGATATTCTCAGAATCAACTGATGAAGCTAAAACCCCAGTGTCAGGGATACAAAAGTGAAGCTTTTAAATCATTATGGGATGGCCACACGGCCTATGGCTTGGGAACCGTTTTGTGGCAAAATGCAAAAATGAAGGATTTTCATACATTGTGGGAAGAGAAAACCTCTGTTCCAGCGTTCTTCACAAAATCTAACACACGTGCCACCAGCCTGAGTCTACAACCACATGTAAGGTTTCGTTGACCTTTGCCCTTAGGAAGAGGCCACCATCATGAATTTTCCCAAAAGTGTACCTTTATTACCAACTGTTATCGCCTCCTAACTCCTCGAGCATCATTAGACATCTATTTGGGAAAATTGCTGGTTTTAAAGTTTGTTCATTTTGATTGGCAGGGGAGCTCCCAACAATAACGTTTTCCTATATAAGCTGACAACTTTTTTACTGCAATATTGAAAATGTAATAAATGTATCCCTAGCTGAATGAAACAAAGTGACATACGACATGAACATACCAGGAATGTAGGCCTGATTAACAAAGAACCTCCGTTGGCAGAAAAATGTACTTTTGCTGATTCTTCTGAATGTCGCATAAACCTGTTTGTCACCTCTAGGCGACTACAACACTAAATAGTTGCTATGGAGATAAACCATCGAAAAAGCTCCCATTATGAAAAAAAGTCGTCTTTTTATTAAGTGTTTAGCTCATGTGGACCTGAGCAGGGTGGCAGGGGCCGAAGTGGAGAGTTAGGGGTATGAATTTGAGCCGCCTCTGTTCTAAACCAACGAATTATTAAGCGGCATCCATTTCACAGGAAATAAAAGGGGAGGATGAAGGAGCTCCATCTGACCTGGAAATGAAGGTGTGGAGGCAGCGTTGGAGCTGTTGATTCTCCAAACGTCCTGGATGAGGCGCTTTCCCTCACATCTCTGCTGCACTGCCCGTTTGAAAACAGTGAAAAGACTTTTGGAGACTGAAAGCGAGCGTGAAGACGTTCAGCATCAGGGGCAGCTGATGAATATTCAAACAGCGTTCATCTGAAAGGTCCGCCTGCCTCCTCAAACAAAACCCACCATCCCTCCCCGAGACATGTATTAGTCATTATTAAACATAATAATGGATTTTATAAGTCAGTGTTTGCCTCTTAGGTTGTGTAAATAATTCAGATGAAGGGGGAGACGGGTGGACGGGTGGCCGGGCCGGGGTGGGGTGGGGTGGGGGAGCAGAGGAGTCCTGCTCCAGTCAGGTAGACCCGCACCTGAGACAGCAGGCGACAGATGAGCTGTTTCTTCTGAATAATTTATCTGATTGTGGTAAACTTTTTTGCAGTGTTATTTTCCTACCCCCCACCCCCACCATCACGTTTATTTCAGGCAGCATTAATTAGGGTTGCATGAGCTGTTAAGCTGTCATCTGACGATTATCAAAGTCAAGCTCCAGACCTCGCAACACCACTTAGTTTCCTGCGTAGAAAGTGGAAGGGTGGGGGTGGTGGTGGGGTGGGGGGGGGGTAATGTGTTTATGCGAGTTAGGAAAAAAAAAAAAAAAAAGAAGAGCGTTTTGTGACAGCTGTTGTTAGCACCAACAGCAGGGCTGCAGAAGGACAAGGGTCCTTTTGAAATGATTTTGTTCTGTCGCAGTAAGAGAACAGACAAACTTAATTTGTGAAATGTCTCCACTAATTAATTTGAGAGAAAAGGCGGAGGGTGGGGGGTTGGGTGGGGGGGGTGGGATGTTTACTCGCCATGAAGAAAGGATTAAAAGTAAAATGGTTGACGTCTTTGAGCTGTGATTCACTCAAACAACTGAGGCAACACTTGCACTGATTTGAACATCGGCTGTCAACTCCAGCCGCAGACGCGTTTTGATGCCGGTCCGTGTATTTGTCTGTTTGTTTCTGCTTCATGGCTGCGGCGCTGACAGGATGAGTCTTTATGCCAGCGCACAGCCCATAAACAGCCCTCTGGAGAGCGGCGGACGTGTACGGACCGGACCGGGATGTGTTCTCTGTGCGGGCCGTGTCCGTCGGCGGATGTGCCGCGTGCTGACGGCGTTCTTCCAGGTCGTCTGTCAAAGTTAAAAGTGTGTGGAACTGCTCAGTGGGTAAAGGTGGAAGAAAGACACTTCCTACAGATTAAGATGACGGTTTTGGAAAGTGTGAGCTGGTTTTCTCACTTTTCCTCGTCTCATCTGTTCCAATGATAACGACTGACTATGATCTTTTGAAAAGATAACATAACAAAGACAGGGATTCACTGTGTGCAGCAGCAACCATGTTCAGATTAGAAGGTTTCATAGACTTGCAGAAGTTACCATGTTGTTCTAACAGCCCTCACTGGTGGATACGGGCCGTCTACCAGTGAAAAATGGGCCAACAAAGGTGTCCCACACAAAATATTAGGCTCGTAGATCACTCAGTGAGCACATTTCCTTCTACAGACATACTGCAGGCGACAGGTCGTAGGGAAAACTTGCACAACATGTAAGGGTAAGTAAGGGTGAAGGAGGTGCAACATATAATTCAAACGCCCACAAATCCTGTGGACTGCGCAAGGGGCTGGTTAGTGCGCTTCATGTGATAAGTGCATGCTCCTAGCATGTAGCCTGACTAATAGAAGAGAAGACATTTGTGTGGACATCCTATAGGCGTCCTACGGGTACTGTTGGTATCAAGGTCACAACCTGAGTGTGTGCATCCAGTAGCGCAAGTACTTGTACTTTACTGACAAGTACAGTGGGACATAAGGGTACCATATTGGGCGGCCGTGGTGCAGCGGTAGAGCGGTCGACCCATGATCATAAGATTGCAGGTTTGATTCCCGCCTTGCACGCCCATGTGTCGAAGTGTCTTTGGGCAAGACACTGAACCCCACCTTGCCTCTGGTGGGAGGTTGGCGCCAGTGTTCGGCAGCGGAGCCGCCATCAGTGTGTGAATGTGTGTGTGCATGTGTGTGTGCATGGGTGAATGGGACTGTGACTGTAAAGCGCTTTGGGCCTTCGTAAGAGGGTAGAAAGCGCTATATAAGTATACGCCATTTACCATTTACCATATAACAGCATCACCTAAACGTCACAAGTAAGTGTAGCTTCCATTAGTCTTACCAATACTTCATGATCCCACATGCATGACAATGGTATGTTCCATTTACCGACAGTCCTTAAGGTGGTCATACGAGCCTGAAGGGAAGACACACCGGCGCTCCCCTTAAGATGCAGCCGCTCCCCTCCTCAGGCCCGGACAACCCCAAAACCCCCAGCACCTGTATGGGTCAACCCCCCCCCAATGCACGTGCATGTGACTGAGGCCTACATCTGTACATAAGGTTGAGGATCCTGCAAGAATCCAAAATAAAAATACTGTTTTTCTCCACAAATCTTTCCGTCAACATTCATTTATCAAAGTCATCTCAACTTAAAACGTGAGATAAAAAACTCCAGATAAAAACTTCATGAATGTTTCTACTTTTTAACGTGAATAAATCCATTCTTTTTTTTACTTTCTTTTTGGGAGACTGGACTGAAAATCAGTGAAAAAGACCCAAAGTGGACAAAAATTATAGAGTAGTTTTTAGAAAGCCCTAGAACGTCTAGGTGACATAAAACATGTTTGTTTTGGATTGATCTTCTGCATGAAACCGTTCTGTTCCATTTCTGTTTCTACACGTACTTCAGTGCAGCACTTTTGACATCATTTTCTTTTCCGCTGCCAGCCCACACGTGCACGTATTCATGTGTGTCACCATCATTTCAGCAGAAGTTGTCTGGAAAAGACATGTTTCCTCGCAAATCAGCGGGACCGCCAATCAGCAGATCCGGCGCCGGGATGAGTAGCTCCGATGTGGAGAGACGTCAAGCAGGCAGTCCAGTTTGTCGCCTCTTTTCCCTCCCCTCCTCTACCACTTTGTAAAATCACATTATCCTAATGAGAATAGGAAAGGAAAGGCAGTGACAGAGTGGGGATATGGACGGGCTGTGCGTCAAATGTCCTCAGATTTCATTCCACTGCTCTGATTTTGAGCTGAGATGGAGGCTGGGGTGAAGACGTGAAGACCGGAATTCAGTTTCAGGAAAGAAACCTTTGGTGGAAGGAAGGAAGGAAGCAAGGACGGATGGATTGAAGTTGTAGTTTCCCTCAAACTTGAAGGTGTTTCAGGAATTCTGTCAGACAGAATCCTTACTGATGTAGAACTCCAGTGTTTTTTTCAGAAACAATCGCCCTTCCTGCTAAAACTTTACCTGGATCAGGCCACCTATTCCAAAGGGCGGGAGTCTTAAATGTCTTCAGAGCAACAATCCTCCATGAGATTGTGTGATACTTTTGCTGCCACTAAGTATTATAAGGCTTTACTAACACGGTGTATGTAATGTTTTACGTATTACATGTCCAGTGCTGCCCCAAATCTAACTTGTTTAAAGCTTTTTCACTTTGTTTCCACTTAAAATCTTGTGAAAGGTTTCCTGTTGCGGTTCATAGAAACAAACACTTCATTTTTGTGCTTCAAACAGGTGTTTTAATCCTGTTTTAGACTGAGACTGAGAATTCTGACTGAGATTCCACACAATCCATCCTCGGAGCGGAACAACCGGACCGAAACGACCACAGAAACTGGAGGTCACGTAATTTAACCACAGTCAGAATGGAGCAACAGATGAGCCGGGGACGATTGTCGCGTTATCAAAGAGGAACAAAGGGTCCAACTCCTTACTTGCTGCCCTTAATACTGCTGAAAATACTTCTGACAAGCTTTTCTGTGTCCTGCTGTGACATCATCCTAAAGCTACCTTGTAGTTCCTTCACAGAATTCTCTTGAAAACAATGCCATGGTGAGACACAGCAACTCATTGCAGTGCGGTTAGATGAATGCAGACTCATTAACTCACCTTTTTAACGTGATCCACATTGCTTTCAACTGTTTTCTCGACATTCCATTTGTCATTAACACTCATCAGTGAACTTTCCCAGCCGTCTTCCTGCCAGTAACCGACCTGCAGCGCGCCTCCACCGGACCAAAAAAAGCGAGCAGAAAGTGTTGAGCCTGACGTTGATACAGACGTTCAAAACGCAGGACATTTGGTGGGTTTTATAAGTTACAATTACATTTTGTATGTCATTTGTTTGTATCTTGTATTGATCTAAATTCATTTTTTAAAAATAAGGGGAAATTTGGTTTTCAGTGTTTTTACTGCGGGCGGATTCCCTCTATCTGCTATGCCGGTGGGGGGGCAGCTACCACTTCGTTGGGGGTCTTGGTGTGGGGACATCCCATCATCCACCTCAGTAGAACATAAACACTCACTTGAGCACTGGTGTTTAGCTCACCTTTGCACAATAGTGTGTGTGACAGAATGACATGCTTTACACGTGTTTGTTTGTGTGCACGTGTGTGTGTGTGTGTGTGAACTGTAGTTGTGTTGAATACATGTTGACATGATTGTATGTGAAGATTTTTAGAGCCAACAGGTATGTTTGTGGACGGACCCCGCCCCTTTTGACTAACATTTACACCAGACAGTAACGATGATAATCCTCCAGCGTCATGTTGCTTTATGATTGTACCCCCCCCCACCACCACCACCACCTCTGGAACCATCCTCCAGATATCCTTAACTCCCCTTTTCCCCCTTTCTTCTGTGCCTTCATCCTCTGTATCTAACATCCCTTCCTTCTTTCCTCTTCTTTTTTGTTTTTCAGAACAACAACAACAAAAAGGGATACAAATGTAATCCACATAAATACAGTTTAGCCTAAATTACAAAAGGGGTTTATTCAAATACACACCTTGTGTGTCAGAGGATCCTGAACCCCCAGTTGTAACAGTGGAAAATAAAACACAAGAGGCCTTCAGCTCCTGTCTGTGTGCTCAGCTGTTGGACAGGACAAGTTAAAAAATAAATAAAAATAAAAGAATGTTCCCTTGACGGCAGTCTGAATCCAGACCAAACGCAAGGTCCAGGACTCCATTCAAACCAAATTAAGCGGACTGGGTCTGGACCAGATGGTTTTCCCAGTTTTAAACTCATCTTCAACTTTTCCGAGCTGTAAAGTTATTTTATTCGTTATTTTCGGACTTCTGGAGATGTCCAGTTGTGACCATTTCATTGATTAGGTAAATATCAGTGAAGAAAATTGTGGGAATTTTTTTTGGTAATTTGGAAAACTCTGCTGCACAGCATTTCCTCCGACCAGCCCGTTCTGGGGGCTGTGAAGGGCAGGTCACTGCAGGTCACTCAGTTAGTTGACAAGTTAAGTGCACATCAAGGTCATGATCCAGCTCCAGCAGTGGAGCCACAGATCTCCTGTGTGTCCGCCCAGCCTCACATGTGACTGCAGCCTGATTCAACCCCCCCCCTTCCCTTTATGAATGGGCAATCTACTTTATAGGGAAAATAGTCTGTCCACTCGCTCTTTGTTCTTTTTCATGAAAAGCAAACACAAGTAGGGAAACTGTGGAAGGAGTTAAAACTGGGACTTTTCATCCGAATATAGTGAGAATGATGGAGGAGAGCTTAGAAACCCCCGGCGGGTGGTGTCCTGGCGGACGCAGAGGTGCTCCAGTAAAAACTGATGGAGGTCTCGCAAGGTGACAGTTTATTTGGTTCGGTGTTCCGATTAGGTGGATGAAGATCTGAGAGTATTTCACTCCTTTTACTTCCCTCTGTCAGCTGATTTATGTGCCTACCTGCAAATGACTGGCAGCTTCTTTACTACGGTCAAACAGTGAAGGATACCCCCCCCACCCCACCATCTATATGTGTGGGAGTCATAAGGGCTGTGTGTGAACGCTTTGGATGCCTCTGCGTGGAATGAGGACGTCTGAATTTGGCTTTACAAATGTGGCTTGAAGTTTGAGCGCGTTTGAGGCTGATGCAAAGTGCCAGTCGGCTCTAAGTGTGGAGTGGCTTCTTCTGCCTTCTCTCCGTCACCCATAACGCTCGGCCCGGGTGGGTGGGGGGAGTGTGTGCGCGGTAGATGTTCCTCCATCCCGTTTTCTGCCTGGAAAAGCACTGCTTAGCCTATTAGCACCCGCGCAATGCCTCCATCCTGCTCCTAATCTGCACAACACAGCTGTCAGAGACAAAGCGAGACAACACAGTGGACACTTCACTTCCAGAGCCGAAGAGCGGCGGTGAGACATGAACATTTCCATCTTCCAGTCAATTATTTATTGATAACCTATTTATTTTTACCTTTAGTGTCAGTCAAATGCTAGAAATGAGCATATCTTCATGTTTAATTAATCGGAACGCACTGAAGAGCCACATAAACACACACACCTCCAGCTTTACTGACTAATGTATTATGTTTATAAGCCAGTAAACATGCATTATTCAAAGGTGATGTGGATGGAGAGCAGAGCTTCAATGTTTTGCTTTTTTATTTTATTTTATTTTGTCCCCCGATGTTGGCAAATTGAAAGGGACTTAAGGGGGACAGGAAGTTTTTAAGGTGGCTTTTTCTTTCAGTCAAGTATGAGACTCATCAAGACTGGAACTACAAGCTGTGTGTCATCGTGGAACTTAAGCAACGCTGATCAGAGTGAAAAATAACATAAAAAGTATGGAATACAAGTTCAACCTAAACCAGAGAACTGCAGGGATGGAAGATGGAGGTGGAGAAGATAATAGACCTTCCTTTTTTCAAATGTCCCACGATACCAGCAAATCAGTTCAGGTAGGTTTGCTTGTCGTATTACCAATCAGAAAACATCTGGCCTCAATGCAGGTCCATCATTACCTGAAACTTCTCACTCTAGACGGGAGACAGAAGAGGAGCAAAGAGGACAGTTTTAGACCAACTCATCAATAAATACTGCTGTTAGGGTTCCTTTGATTATGATTTCCAAACGACATAAACTGACCTCATTGAGCCTCTTTCTGCTCTAAAAACACCAAAGGCACGGCAATGAAGTTCTTCAAAGTCCTACATGGGTGAAGCCAACAGAAGCAGGGCAGTGATCTGCTCTCAGCTGATAGTTTGAAAGCATCTGTCTGTTGCTAGCGATGAAGGGAGTGACGCTGCTGCAGGTCACATGCATGATGATATGATGGGATGTCCCACAACGTCAGGCTGATCCAGGAGGGTTTCTCTACAACAGAACTTTAAGGGGAAGCTGAGGGTTGTTGGAAAGTTCGGAGGCTCCATCTAGAACTGACAGAGGGTGGAGGTAAAGAACACAACCATGATGTGGGCGATGACATCATCAGAAGAATGAAGAGGGGGAAAAAAAGGAAATATAACAAAACAATTCTTTAATGTGCCCATCAGCAACTATGGCCATAACTTTTTCTTGCATTAAGTCTTTTTTGTTGTTGTTAATCCAATAAAAAGTGGCAGGCTGTTTGATTTATAGTTTAATATTGCTGCATAAAATCACAGTAACGGTTGCTCACCTTTTTTATTGTGGCCTCTGTAACAGGGCAGTTTATTAGGTTCATGTTCATCATCAGCTTCATCGGTGCAGTTCCTGAAAAAAACACAAGGGCCTTCCAAAATAAAACAACCGTCGGCAGTAAGAATAACTAGAAACACATTAAATCAATTGCTAAAACAGTCAAACAGAAGGAACATTTTAAAGGTTTTCTGCATCAATTTGTGGAGAAAATACTCCTACTTTTTATAAAATGTGTAAAAACTGTAGTGACAAAAATGTCGTTTAGACTGTATTTTATTCTGAAAAATAAAATGCACTGGTTTATATTCCTTCAAGAATACTTAAAGTTGTATTACACCGGAATTGATGAGCTGTTTGCTCCAAATTGTAAAAATAAAAAAAAGTGTCACAACATGAAACCACAGATAAAATATTTATTTTTAAACCAGCTCAAATGTAGAACATGTGATAAATATATATATATATATATATATATATATATATATATATATATATATATATATATATATATATATATATATATATATATATATATATATATATATATATATATATATATATATATTTTTTTTTTTTTTTTTTTTTTTTTTTTTAATAACTTCTGTTAATGCTGCATTGAAGATGAGAGCAGATTTCCCTGGGGTCAAATTCATTGTCTGTGCACCCACACTTGATTAATAAAGCTGTTTTTGATTCTGATGTGAAAACAACTCAATCTAACTTTTTTATTGCACAATTTCAGAAGGTTAAACATGCTTTAGGAGAATTGAAAAAGGATTTTGTGTCTTAGAAACGTTGTTTTAATGTGTTCAATGGGTCTCATACTTTCCAACCATAGGAAAGCTTCAGTTTCAAGCAAGTTGGAGACATCTGAGAGGCTTTTCTTTGGATCTCTCTGACATTTTTGTGACTTAGACTGTACCGAAGAAAACCCCGGCAAAGATGCAGAGAAAGCTAGAACCAACCTCACTCACCAATCTGGACGAGAGCCAGGAGGAGGAGGAGGGAGTGGAGGAGGAGCCATACACCAAAACTCTGTTGCATACCATTTTTGGATCACCTACGGGGCTAAAGTGAGCAGAGGTCATTGTGAGGCAGCCAACACCCCCACTTGTTCAGCAAAGAGGAAGTAAGGCAAGTGGAGCTTTCTCTTCTTCTGTTAAATGGAGGATCGCACAGAAACTGTTAAGTGCATGTTCGCCACCTACAGGTATGGAGGGTGGATCTAAAGTTTCATTCTCGTGTATTCATTTGCCTATTTCCCCTTTTTTATCTTCTTCCCTCTTTCCCATCATCCTCTCTCCCTCTGAAGCTTTTCTAATCATCTTTGTTTTCTTAACTACACTCATTCCTCAAAATGTCATTTATCTCCTTACAAGTTGATTCTTAAAAGCCCCCTCTGATCATCTCTTGATCTATTTTCAAAAAGTTTCCTGTGTTTTTTTTTAATTACAATCCTAACTTTTTTTTTCAACCAAAATCCAGAAAATTGTGCCATTTTTTGGACAGTTTCTGGCAGAAGTTTATTAGAATTTCACCTCTCAGTTGTGGGCGGAGCAACCCCGCCCCGCCTTCTTCTCCTCTTAGCTGAGAGCTCTCTGTTTCCACTCTCTCCCACCAGCTTACACCCCCTCACACCCCAAACCTAATATTACTGCTGCAACAAAAATGGCAGCAATAGCAGAGCTATCCAGCCCCACAGTTTAGATCCAGATTCCAGCCCAGACCAGGAAAACCAGGACGCTCATGGATCTACTGCTCTGCAAGTGGATGCACCACAAGGGGGCGGAGGAGGGAGCTTGTGCCCCACCCAGCATTTTTTCGATGTCACAAATACGGTCTTTTTCCAACAGCATTTTTCAGTCTGCTCCTGGTTCACAATGATTTGAATAACCCACTGCAACAATGTTCCGCTTTTATTCTTGATGTTTGTCCTCCATTGTTAGAAAAATGCCACAATTACGTGTTATAAACACAATTTGCATCAGAGTGGCTCTTTAAGTATTTGTCCAAATCCGTATTCTTCCTCTACCCCTACGACTTCAACTGTAAGGGTACTTGGAGGGGTGGGGTTGTCTGAAAAGGTTTTTTTTAGGGTTGCCGAGACCTTTGACAGTGTGCTCTGAAGCTCAGAAGTTCATATTGTTTAAATGTAAGTAATGACTTTTTGTCGCAGCATGAGCTTTTTAAAGTTATCAAACTGATGCTGTTGTGTACTTTACGAGTGCTAGCAGCTCCACGCTGACGGTGACTGTTGATGACGTCCGAATTAGAAGACGCTACTTTTCTATAGCTCTCCGTTTGGAGGGTTAAATGTAGGGGTATTGAATTCAGCCTTTGTCTTTGATGTGTAACCTTCTTGCAGTTTTAATAACGTTCTATAGTCTCACAGTTAATCATCAGTAGGTTTTCCAGTGATGTAAAGATGGTGGCTCCTCTGTCATCTGGCTGCTTGTTCATCTTCAGGGTTTGGATCAGTACTTCTTTGTTGCATCTCAGACTTGCAGGAGCTGGTGGCAGAGAGCTGGATTTATTCACATCCTTGGCCATTTCCATTTTGTGTTCTACAACTAAATTCTCTTAGATCTTCAGAGTTTGAGGGAATAATGTGAAATTTAGGCTCCTTTTGACCACATTCCCAATGACTTCTGCACGGTTCTGAAGTCTGTCGGCAGTAATTCATGCCGGGGCAAAGAGGTACTCTGACTGGCCTTTCGCTAAAATGCCATAACAGCATTAACCTATACATCTACACAATGAGGAGATGAGACTGTGTGTTCCACTGAAATAATAGAATAAAGGAGAAATCCGTTATAAAGGCAAATGTTAGCTTTGCATGAGAATACTGATCTGACTGCCAGAGCAGCAGCCAGAACAGTGGTTGTCCTGCAGAACTCCCCTGTCACGAGCTTGTAAAGTGCAATCCATAAATCCTTGCTGCTTGTGCAACATGTAGCTCATGTCAGATACAAACTATGCTGATGGAAGAAAAGTGAAAGAGTTGAAGTGCATTGTGGGGAATTCTTTTTTTATGTAAGACTTGATGCATTTAGAGCTCCACCGGTGCAGAAACTCCACATCTGTGGCAGCTGTTGGGGCTCTTGTTGACTCACAAGCTCAGGTGGTGCTGCAGTATTGAAGCTGTGAGGCATCATTACCAGAGTTCAGCTTGAACTTTGCACCCACGCGTTCGCCGTGTTTCAGAAGTTGAACTTCAGCTGCAACAGATCTCCTTTCCTATTTTGACATTTTACATTCGGATGAATTCAAAATTAGACTAACCTGTGCAACAGTCAGATTCATTTCTGAGTGTTTTATTTCACGTCAACTTCTTCTCGTGTTCAACACATCTGTGAAGGATCTGACTCTTCCTACATCAAGGTTGTTTTGGGATTTTTCTAACTGTCGACAAAACGCTCAGATCGAGGACATCTGCCATGACTCATCCAAAGAAATACATAAAACTTGATGACACAAAACCAGCTATGTGTTTTGACCCTCACATCCTACTTTATTTTTGAATTAGCCAATACTTAAAGTTTCACTCCGATCATCTTTTGATCTATTTACAAAGCGTCCCCAGTGGACTACAATGATGTAGTCAAAATCTAAAAAACCTGTGGGGTTTTCTACGACAGTTTCTAAATTCATCTCAGTGACGTCTGATGTTTTATTAATGGTTTGGTTTCAGGAACTTTGTTCTGATTTATGAAAAATAATCATTTGCTTTGCCTTTTTCATTGTGATTTCTAATGTGTTTTTGTGTTGAGTGATTTGTTGATGGGGTTTGGACTTCAGGGCCACCGTACTTTACACGTCCATGCAGAACTCTGCAACAGCAACGAAGACAGAAAAAAAAAATCTGTATTTAGATTTCGTTGTTGTTTATTTCTTGCATATGCAGCAGACGTCGTTGCTTTTCCCTCGCTGGACTTCCGGCTCGTTGTATTCAGGAAACGCTGCCAGCAGAGGGGGCACGGCCTTGAGACGGATCTATTTACTGAGGCTAAATGATGGAAACAGAGCAGAAAAGGGCGCCGTTTCAACAACTCTCTAACCACACACACACACACACACACACACACTTAGCATTTATAAGACAGTACAGACAAAATGCCTGAGGCTGTTGTCACAGACCCAGACATGCTCCCAGGCACACATGATCACATGTTCCCTTTTGCAAGCAAAACAAAACCACCATCTTATCCAGAGAACTCGTTCTTCAGGTGACTGTGAGGTTGTGGACAGAAAAAGCCGTCAGTGATGTTCAGAATGATGGACAGCATCTCAGTTCATCACTGCAGTGAATGATTGGTAATCAGCCACAGATGGCGTTCCCCTCTGTTCTCTCTCCTGATCTCACTCAACCCGCCTCTCCACCGGCGTCACTCTTTCCTTATCGCCGCATCTGTAATGCCCCTTCAGTCGAGGCGGCGCCCGGGTCCCGGTGTGCCTCTGTCACAGGCAGACACATGTTAGAGGAGGGTGGGGTCCTGCCCGTCTGCAGCTTATCAGCGCAACCTTGCTGGTGAATTAGCAGGGCCTTGAGTGATAAGAAGAGGCAAAACAGCTGACAACACTGAGGAAACAGAGCCAAAGTGGTGACAGGTGCTCTGTGACGTCATGTGACTCCCTCTGTTTCTATGACTCCTGCTTAAAATGCACAAACTTTCACACAAAAAAAACTCCCATTTTCTCACAAACCTGATCACTTTTAGTGCACGTTTGCAGCTACGAGAGAGGTGTAAGTGTTCTAACTTCTGCATCATTTTGCAGAATATCTGCAATTATTTTTGTTTCTTTTAAGGCAGCAATCCTCAACCTTTTTCTATAGTTCTAATGAACCGGTCCGTATGAGGCTAAAGTGGGTGACTGCCCCCCCGCCTTTTCCCTTAACTTTTAAGGGATGACTGTAACTCTCTTTTGACCAGCTTTAACAAATGTTCACTCAATCGTTTTCAGCTTCTCTAAAACTCTGCAGCAAGTCTTTTAACGGGAACCAGTAAACTGACCCACATCACTCCTCTGTTGTCTGCTTACAATGGTTGCCTATGAAATTTCGGATTGATTTTAAAACTTTACTTCAGAGCCTTGCATGGTCAAGCCCTGACCCCTGACCTTTTAACCCCACACTCTTTGGCCTGGTCCTTGACGTCTTCCAAGCAACATCTCCTAAACATTCCCAAAACCTGCTTTAAGACTAGAGGAGATCTCTCCTTTCAAGCTGCTCCTCGTCTTTGGAAATCCCCCCCCATCGTCGCTGTGTCCGAATGACCCAGTTGAGTGTCCAGAGTTTTTTATTCAGGACAGCTTTTGGTTGATTTTAGTCCTTGTTTTACAGTGTTTTACTATGTTTTGACTATTTTTTTTTAATTAATATTGGATTGTATGACCTCCTTGTGGAAGACACTTTTTCTGGGATGAATGCTTTAGAAATAAAGATATTCTATTCTATCTGAATGTCCAATGAACCAAAACCTCTTGACCCCATTCCAGGAAAAAACTGTTATTTTGATTGACTGTTTAATGAAATTCCACAGTAGTCTATGTTTGTACGTTGGATGGTGTAAGACCACGGAGGTAACGTCAGCATGTTGGGCAGGTTGTGCTAACCCCAAAAAGACAGGTGTATATTTGTTATAAAACAGCCTTCACATCCGAAAAGAGGAGGAACGTGTATTTTGGGTGACAGATTACAACCTCAGGAAGAAAAAAAAAAAAAAACTAACCACCGCCAGCTCACAAGAAGATGGAGATGACATTTTACACTCTTCTGGATGTTATCTGAGAATTTGCACTATTGTGAGATGTGTGCTGTCAGATCAGACACTAAAATATTACTCCTGTTTATGCGCAAAAAAAATAAAAACACAATAGAAATTGTGGTTTTTTTTCCTCATCTTCATAAGTGAGGCTCCTGGCTTCATGATCAACTGCTCTTAGCCCCCACGAAATACTTCAGTGATGCACATTGGATTGGATATCCACTTTTAGCTACGAGAGGCGTGGAGTCATCTTCGATCAACCCCGGACGGGCATGAGGCGCTCTTGACAAGAATCAGTCCTGTCAGCTGTAGTGATGGCTGCCTGTCTCATCAGCCCGTCTCTTCTCTGCCGACACGCCATGATGGGAGATGATACTTAACAACGCAATGTTGGCTCTCAGATGTTAGCGGGGAGCCCCAGGGCGTCAAAGATCCTGACAGACGCCACTTTAGAGCTTTAATCCCAAGGTTGTAAAAGGACACTTGACACAAATTGAGGTTGGCTTTTTCTGTTGGCTATAGGAGAAAAACGATGGGAAAGGAAAATATAAGCAGAAAAACTCTCCTTTCTGCACTTTGCTCCCATTTTACTGTGATTTAACCTTTGCAGTTAGATGGAAGAAACTGTCAGGAATGATATAAACTGTCAGTGTTCACTCAATTCTTTTGCAGAAAAAACCCAAACCATTCTTTTGTGCAAAATCATCAGAGTTTGAAATGAAAATATTTTTCCTTGGGTACATTTAAAGGGGATATAAAGTGAATAAAAACCCACTGATATAAAAAGTGCATTGAAAACAAAAATGAATTCATCTCAGTTTTTATTAAGTTTATCTATAAAGCGACTGTTCACAACCTTGTTAAGTCAAAAAGCATCTATCCTCTTTAATGATGACTTTTATAATTCAATTATTCCAATAAAATCATTTTGTCGTATTGCATAATAACAGTCTGTAATGTCTGTAATGAGGAAAGCAGCAGTGGAGAAAAAGTCTTGAGACAATTAGAAAACATTGGGTAGAGAAAACCGTCTACGACAACAGTTCTGTGTCTAAGAAGAAAAGAAATGAGACAAGCAGAAATAATAGAAATACTTTTTCACAACGAATTCAGTTACTAACTGCAGCAACGAATCTCTGGAATTCATCTATTTATTGACTTGAACAGGGACGGTACACCTTGGATGAAGATTTCTGTAAATGTTCCAGTGTTAGCAGCAAAGCCAATTTTCAACTGTAGTCCTTGGACACCAAAAACACATAAAAATCAACAATAAGAAAGACTAATAACACAAAATTCAGTGACAGTCTGAAGGTTAAAATGGTTAAAATAGGTTAAAGAGTCTAGTTTGGACAAAATATTGGTGATTATTAACCAGAGAAGAGCAGGAAGCCTACAAGTGACACATCTGTCACAGAACAGAAAGAGGAGTTGTCAGTTCCTGCTGCAACACGGCCACATGATCAGGATGGACACATTAAACAATCCCAGAAACGTCATAAAGCAGTGGCCTGAAAAGTTTGAGATTTGCTTCTAAACATCTCAACTATGATGTCACCAGAGCGTCTTTGAGATGGCCCCCCCAGTCGGCAGACCTGGAGAACAGAATCTTAGCTGAAGAGCTGTCAAAAGATCTGAGATCCAGGATGAAGCAAAACCACCCCAGGGTTTTAAAATGTCACCATTTTAAATTGACTGGGAACCAAAGGGGGGTAACTAGGATCAGGGTTAAAGTCCCAATACTTGAGGGTGCAAATTTCCAAATCTCTATTGGACCCTACCCCTGGTAGAGGGATGATACGCAGTCACATCCACGCTCAGAAACCATTTGGCTGTTGGTGGCAGAAACTTTTAATTTTTCTTTGTTAAACATTTAAAGAAATAAACTTAAACATGAAAAAAGCTCATGGAGAGACAACAAGCTGACCAAACAGATGACCTGACAATGAGGAACTGAAAGCCAGACACTGAAATACACTGAGGGCAATTAACACAAATCAAGACAGCTGTGGATAGTTGGAAACCAAACCTGAGTGAAAACAGCAAACAGAACATGAACCAAACCATGAGCACAACTTAAAAAAAGTCAACATATAATAAGGTTTCTGGGGATAAAAGCCATTAAAAAGAGTTAAAGTCATAAATCAACAAAGATAGTGCCATTTGCCCATTTTTGTGTTAGTTCTGTTTCAATGTCATCTTCTTTATGTGTTTTCTGAAATTTGCACCAACTCCTGTTTCTGCATCAAGGGTGGGTAACGGGGGGGGGGGCGGCAAATGACCATCTGTCCCACAAATTCAGACGAGTGATTAATGATGTACGTTATATCACATGATTGCACCATAATTGCAAACAACCAGAACTGAAATCAAATTTAAAATGCATTAAAATATTTGTCGATTGAAATATCAATAAATTTCATTTCCATTAAGACTGAATAGATGATGAACATTTAATGAACTACGCCAAGCTTTCATCACTTTAAATAAGGCTTTTGTTGCATTCTTGGCCAACATGATGAATTGTGTTTGGAGACAAAGACAGGTGTAGGAACAACTCTGACATTGGGCATCTTTAGAACAGCCCAATATTAAGAATTAAATATAAGATTCAAACATTTTGCTATTTTCAGAGCAATTCTTTAGTCTTTACTAACAGAATCATTTCAGCTCTCAGATAGTGAAATGTTATATATACTTTGGCCTGTCTTTATTTGACATTTGGTCCACTATCCAGTAGTAAAAACTGGTGCTGCCACACCAGAGGTACCTGGGATGGCATTAAGGTCACAGCTGCAGTCTTTCAGGACTGGGTTTTGTTTCTTGTTGTAGTGAAATGTTCAGCTTTTCCAGAGAGTAGCAGTAAATCTCAGCTGACACTGAAACATCAGTCACCGCCTCTCACCCTGTACTATTTTGGTAGTGATGACCAAAGCGATGCTTCACTGTTTCAAAAAAGGCCTTCTTATACGCGGCCCATAAAAATGATTGATGTCCAGTGGGGGGGGGGGTACCTCTCCCAACAACAATCTGGGGTGTGTGTGGCTCCACGTGTGCTTTTAATTCAAATCAAATCCAAGATGTCCATAATGACTCGGCAGAAAAGACTGTAGATTAACTTCAAACACTCTTGTGTCTTCATCTCAAACAGGATTGATCGGTGTGACAGTTCTCTGTCTGATGAGACTGACAAACCTCCGTCACGTAGCTGATGCAAGAGCATCACTCCTTTAGCTCTGCTACCAAGACCACAAAGCAGAGGATTCTCAACTGGCTTCTCCATGGGGGGGCGGTGGACCATTCGGTTGAGGTCTTTACTGCAGGAAGTCTGCATTTCTCTCCAAAGGGGTATATGGGAACCCTCTCAACCTGCCAGCCCTCTGAGGTGTCTGTCACCAGACAGTTTTCTGTTTGGTGGTTTGTTGCTTTTTCCGGACTTTGTCCAGGCTCTTTGGTCCGGTCAGTTGCAGTTGTTTTATTCAAGGATACCTGGATATTTTCAACTGAACCAAAAGAGATTTACAAAAATAACAGAAATGAATACAAAAGCTTATCATGGCATAAGAATCCTTTTTTTTCCTCTTTGCTTTGCTGTCGTTAACAGTCAGTTCAGCTGCTATGGTTTGCTTACTGGCAATAGTTGTGGAGAACAACGCAATATTTAAACAAAATAGACTTTTAAAAAAGTGGAAACGTGACAAAATCTGACAGGTCACTAAAAAGTGGCGACCAAAAAATGTCAACAAATCAAAACTCACTGGAGATTCAAAAAAAGGCAGAGATAATTACAAACAAAAATCAGCCGCAGATAAACGGGTTGGGACTCTAACTGGGGGGTGAATTGCAAAATCTAACTCCAACATATCATTAAAAAAACTAAAACTGAAGGAAAGAAAGCACCACTCCCCCCCAACCCTCTCTCACTCAAAAAACAACAACTGGCAAACCTGAAAAACCTTCCAGCTCCTGGTTTTCCGCTCCAGCCTGCATGCCAGGATCCAGAAATCCTGAAATGCTGCCACTCACAAAAGATTTATGCAAAATTTACCTCCTAATGAATGAAAAGCTTAATTAGAAAAAATTTGAAACTTCAGCCAGAAATAAGAAAACCCCCACAAAATAAATGAATAATTAGGTGTAAACATGCACATATTTGTACAATTAAGGGTTTATTGTACCTATTCCATTCACGTTACTCCTGAATCTTCCTCTACTTGTGAATTTTACCAGACCTCGTCTTAGGTGTGTGTTTGGAGATTATTAATTAGATATTGATTGTGATTTGATTAAACTTGTGCTAATTTGCTGCAAACCTGCGAGACGTTTAATCAAATAAAAATCAATAGCATCTTAAAAGGCCTTGTTACATCCCTGGAATGGAGGATTACAGTGGAGGAGTTATAAATTACTGGTGAGGGCAACACGGCCGATAATGTCGCAGGAGAGAGAAATGGACAGGCGGAGGCGCAAAGAGCCATGAGAGACGCGTCGGTCTCTCGCCGCACGCCGGACGGATTTGTGTCCAATGGGGACGATTGGCTGCCGTGTTTCCATTCCAGGAACAAACTGCTGCCGTGAACTCAGACCATCACTGTTTATAATTATAGCTATTGTTGGACTCATTTTTTGTTTAGAAGTAACAACTTTTCAAAGGAAACAGAATATATATATACGAATCGTTTATAAAAAAGAAAGTTCCATCCAGGAGGCAACATTTAACCTGAACTAAACACAAAAAAGGACACACTCAGGCACAACACTGTTTACACAATTAAAGGGATTCCCACAAATTCTGGGAAAAGCAGTTTTGCGCTTCAACACTACAGTGGTAATTTATTTACGCAATTAGCTAAAACGTCTCATTTTGATGTGGAGAAAAGTATCTTTGTGCCAACACTTTCTCACTTTTCACATCAGAATCTGTTAGTTACGGTAATTGCACAAAGTAGTTGGAAGAATCTGTAATTTCCTGTCTGACTGTGATTACTAAAACCTTGGTCAGCTATACGGAAATGCCAACGCGCTGTGACCTAAATGGTTTTCAGCTTTCCACAGGTGGCCGCGTTGAGGCGGCAGTCCCATTTCACCACACTCCTCCAGTGGCCGCAAAGGTTTTAAGAAAAAGTTAGTAAAATGGTGACCTGACGATTTTATTGACATCGGTCAGCGTCCGCCCGGGTACCTTTGGAGGTTGCGGGTGGCAGGAAGGCAGCAGTGCAATAATTGATGTGATAGGAGGGTTTCCTGGGTCCCCAAAATCGTCTGATATTCGGGTGATTTCAGACTGCCACCCTCCAGTCACCCCCTGCCCCTGTGCTGCCGGCTCACTGCCACAAGTCGTGCGGTAGCAGTGCGGGCACTCGATGAGGACTGTTGATATAGGCCAGAGGCCTGGCCATGACCAGACGTCAATCTGGTTATCCCGGCCACCGTTTGTCCTGCATATAAATGGGGAGACAGCACTGATGCTACACAGAGCTCACCACGACTCAGAGACCTGCACCTTTACGAATTGAGGTTGATGCTGAGAAAAAATACAAAAAAGGCAGAGCATTGTGCTTTCCGCACCATCCGTAGAAGAAGAGCAAGGCGCACAAGAAGGGCAAAGAAGAAGAAGTTGTTGGTGAGGCCGTGGAGTGGGGCTCGGACAGTATACAGACAGTTGATATTCCCCCTGGCTGGCGCTTGGTGACATATGATATGGGCATCTGAAGACGTTTACACGTCGTCCAATCAGAGATGCTGCCGGACGGCAATCCAGCTGCCTCCAACCTGTGGCTGCCTGATTTTGTAATGACTGACTGACAGCTGGTGGCAGCCATCTACATACATGTCCACACCAACGATTTTTAAAAGATCGGGTGGCAGCAGCTAATCCTGAAAATTTTACTGGTGCCTCCCCATCGCACGGTGGCAGTTGTACATGTGACTGCAGCATAAAGGGTTAAAAGTAACTGAACTCTGAGCTTAGGGAAATGAACTTTTAGGGAAATGATTAATAAAGGCAGGAGAATCGTGCATTTTTCTGAATCAATAAACCAAATTGGAGCCTAATTCCCAGCTTAGCCTGCATAGTTTTCCTCCACAATCATCTTTAGAAAGACTAAAACATGGACAAATAGACGGAAAAAATCTTAGTTTACTTAGTTTCTTTGATGAGAAAACTGTAGATAGGTAAGGCTCTGCTGTGTTTGCGTTGTGCCCTGGAAATGACCTGCGACTCACAAGGTCACCATGAACGCTAGATGCCAATTATACCTCTTCCATTAGTCCAGTTTCGCTCCTATTTATCTTCATCCCTCCAGGTTCACACCGTGACCTCCCTGCTGGTCCAGCTGCGTTGAACAAATCAGGATCTAAGGTAACGTTGATGCACACAGAACTCACCTCCTGACTCTTAATAATGCCTCTACATCCCATGTCAACATTTTCCCTCTGTCAGTCACTTTTGTTTGGATATTTGCTGTATGCTTCAGGGAACCCGGTCTCCCTGGAGACGTAATTACTGCAGGTGTTTGTGATTTTTCATATCATCACTTCCAGCTTCTGTCATTTCTGCAAGTGTTCTTTTACATAAACTTTTACCGTGTGCCTCAATAATTCACCTGTGTGTCTGCTCATGAATCTGACAGCATTTTGTGCTTTTATACATTTCTTTTTAGTTTTTTATCGCACGGTTTGAAGGTACGCCTCGTAAAAAATGGGAGTTTACATGCCGCTCTCACAGATTCATACGTCTCAATATGTCACTGGACAGCAATTGCATTTAAAACAATCATCCACAAACACAAGCTGTGGCAGAAACACCAATTAAAAGTGTTATAAACATTAAAGGAACCTGAAAGAGAGCAGGGATGCTCACACAGACCCTTTTCCCCATCTGGTGAAAATGGCTCATTGTCTAAAAATAGGGATGAAGATAAATTGTTATCATTTGCCATAGCCCATGACAATGATGATGAATGAATACTTTTTTTTTTTACTACAACCCCTCTCATGCGGTTTCCAATGATTTTCCTGGTTTAGTGTTCTTCTCATCTTTAAAGCCGTCCTCCAATGACTTGGTGTTGCATTTTAATCTTGCAAACATAGTCTCTTTTACCACCATGATGACAAAAATACATCAGACTGTGTCACGTTGACCTATGTCCTCTATAAGGACCAGGGGACGGGGTGTTGGGGCGATCATTTGATGGGGTGATTGATCACCACTTTTGCCTTTCAAAGGTGCACCCCCCACCCCCCAAACAAGGTGGTGTGCTCGCCGACAGGGACAGATAAGGGTAAGTCCCTACCAGTGTGTTCCTCAATAATCTAACATTTTACAGAGAAGTATTTTTAGGCTCGGTATTACTATAATATTGTTTGAATATTAGCCTCGCAGTCACCAATGCATGTTTGTTCCGCTAAAACCTTGAGATTCTCCTGTCATTGTATAGAGTAACACACAAAAACAAGAAGAAGACGCAAGAAAAAGAAGAAAATTGTAAAGTTAAGGGTAATTCTAGTATCTGCACAGAACTAAAGCACAGAAAATGTCTTGGTAAGACTACTTTCTGTCAATCAGAAGACAACGCTATCGTACAAACATGCAAAAGTATCGCTCTAAGTGCAAAATACTTTGTGTTGGTGTTGTAGATCTTAAAATGTTATTGTAAAATGTCTCGCTCAAACGAAAATGCTGTCAGGACAAATTTTTTTTATTTCTGAGGGTCCTTCAGCGTCTGACTCGTTTTCCATTTAAACCTCCGGCCACTAGTTGGCAGCAGAGCACACTGAGCCTCTTTGAGTAGCTCTACACCGCACAAAACAACAGTAAGATCTTAAGATCTTTAAAAAAAATGTTGTTTGTTGATAGTTTATTTTCACTTGTTTGGCTGTTCTATTAAGAACCTTTCCTTTTGTTTTAGGAATTCAAATGGCATGAAAATTCTGACCACATGGATGATTATCTCTACAGTTTTAGAATTTAAACAGGCTTAGAAAGGGACTGTGTTAGTGAATGCGAGGAAAGGAAGCCAGGTTCAGATCCAGTTCAGCTGTGTTGCTTTGACAAATTATTTCTGGAATTGTTGCATTGGCAGTCAGTTAAATAGGAATCTGTCAGAGAGGAGAGGGCCGCTCTCAGCACAGCGTACAGGAAATCTCTCCCTCAGTGTCAAACAATCCCTTCAGCTATGGTCCAGCTGCTGCCGAGCCCTCCTCCCTCCTTCCCTACATTTCCCACAATCTCTGTCTTTGCCTCTTTGTCGCTCCCAATCCAGGCCCTCCTTCTTCTCAACCCTCCTACAATGATGGATTGACCATAATGCAAATTTACAACCATTTTATATGTCGGTGCGTCCCCTCTGGGCCAGCTGCAGGAACATACCTCAACATCATGCTTCCAAGATGTCCGCCTCAAAGCAGCCAGCATCATGGGCCCCCCTCTCAATCTCCCAGCTTCACAAATCTCAGCTGGATGGAGATTAATGTCTGTGAGGGGCCATGGCTGCAGCTGTGCACTGCCAGTGCGCGCATTCTTGTTGTGAGTGCATGATATTTGTTCATGCGGTGTACTTTTTTCCTGCACGGAAAACGTGTCAGTGAAGGAGGCTCCTGGATCTCCAGCTTGACCTGTTCATTTCTGTCTTCTGTGCATTGATGAGCATTTGGTTTGCAGACCCTTTCATTGTGTCAAAGACATGTATCCTCCAGCATTGATGCATATCAGGCCTCTGGATGGAGGCATAGAAGAAAAAAACGAGCACAAGAAGAAAGGAGACAGTTTTTCACCCTATCAGCTTGGAAAGGCAATGTTGTGCCCTTGTAATTGAGTAGGTATCTCATCTATCAACTGTGCCACCCTGGATAATAAATATAGAGTACACAGGCAGCTCCTCTGAGATTTAAAGAGAGGGTGTGCAAAGGAGTGTGTGTGCTTTTGTTTGTGAGTGTCAGTGTTCATTTTTGTGTTGGGAGGAAAAACAATCGGGTGCCTTTGACCTGGTGAACCACAACTACAGGTTCTTAACTTCATGTTCTTGTGTTATACTCTTCTAAATCCACTCTTAGAGTTTTTATCCACAAGTCTTTTCTTTTTTGTCATGTCATAAAGAGGCGTGAGGCAGAAGGAGCACAAAGAACCCAAGCAAGTAGCATGGGTACTCTATGCACACATTTATCCTAAAACTAGAAGGACTTAGATGTTCAAGATCTGTTTTATCTAAGCCTGACTCACAAATGCCCTTTCGGGGGAAAAAGGTTTGTCTGCGGGCAAAAAATGGGCATGCAGGTGGCCCATAAAGAACTTCAAGGTCAGACAACTTGGTTAGTCGGTAGAGGGAAAATGTTCATACGCATCTTTTGCCATGGGCATGCTGCCAGCAACAGGTTCTTGTGAACCCTTATGGAAGAAGACACAGGCGTGTCACTTGGATTTTTCATTTAATCAACCCCCATCAGTTCTGCAGACTTTACAAACAGCCCGCTAATGCTGTTTATGTGACAAGTGTGTGCTCCTAGAGAGCAGCCTGACCATTACAAATGAGGAATCTAGACAACCAGAGTGTAGTTTGTGTGGAGGCCCTACAGTCACTGAACATATCACGTGCACAGCCCATGCAGTGCACACGCCTTAATAATGACTAGAGTGCAGCGTAAGGACAGCGCATGACAGCATACCCCGTATGTCAAAAGTGCGTGTAGCTCCCATTAGCCTTACAAATATTTCACAATCGACTTTCCTCATGCACAACAATGGTATGTTCCAATTTGAAGCAGTCAAACAAGCCTCAAGGTAACTAAGACACGTCTGCGCTCCCCTTAAGATGCAGCCGCTCCTCTCTACGACCTTTCACTGACCCGGACAACCCAAAGACCTGCAGCACTCGTATGGTCTACCCTCCCGTACGGTGCATGCATGTAACATGTTACATATGTTGATCATTAGAAGTCCTGGATTCTTACCTGTCAGCAACACCTTTCTGGTTAAAAATTTGGTTTTCACTGAAGAATGTTCAGTAAGTCAAATTTTTACCGTTTTCTTTAATCAGGTTAAATTTCCAAACCACTCACTGCATGAACAGAATTATCATAAAGAGTAAATAAAAATGCTGTTACACAAAAGAAAAAGTCTAAATATTTTCAAAGTAATTTAGAAATTAGCTAAAAATAGGCAACTTGGTATTATGACCAGAAGAACACACATATTGATGAGGTGCAGAAGATTGATGCCACTTTACAAAAGATTATGCTAAGATTACTTTCTGATTTAAATCATTTTAATCTAGGTCCCAAACAACACATCTCAAAATGTAAATAAATAAATAAATAAAAGGCATGGTATGAGCTGATCAGAATAAAAAGATGGACTGATGAACTGGCTAACCTCAGTCTAGCCTTTCCCTAATCAAACCCATAATCAAACCTTAAAGGAAAAGAAGTGAGAAACACAGAACAGCTGCACCCAGCGGGCTAAACTGAAGCAAAAGGGTACCAGGTCTTGGCAGCAAACATCAGATGTGGCTTCCTGTCACAATCTGCCCATTTCATGTGGAGCATGGAAAAGACGGGGACATTCTGAAATGCTGAGGCGGAGCCAACACAAGAGCAGAAGGAGCGCGCTTCTGCAGGAATCCATGACCTATTTATAGGTACACATATCAACTTCATAATTGGCTCCACCTTAGCAACAATGTATAACAAAATAATGAATGCTGAAACGCAGGTGCACTAACACCTAGTATACACACACAGTTGTGTAACAGATAGAAAGTCTGCAATCTGACTACTGCAAGGTGCAAATGTGCAGTTAAATACTTTTGTAAACATACCAAACAGAGGAAAAAGCAGGTCTTCTCCACTAAAATATGACAAACGTCTGAAACCTCTTAAGAAAGTTCAGCTTTTCTTGATCAGCTTTGCGGTGTTGAGCAGCCAGGTGAGGTTTTCACTGATGTGTGCAGATAAATAAAACTGCTAACCCTCTTCCTTTCCTCTTAGAACGGGATTTAGACTTAAAGTTTGAGACTTGTCAAATCTTATGTATCAAACTTTAACACTTCAGGACTTCAGTGCTAAAATTTGACAAACGTTTGCCAGCTCTTGTTCAGTACATCTAAACTTGTGCCAGCGCAAGCGTGGCGCCACACCTCCACTGGTAGAGGAATCAGTCAAAGTGCACTAACCAGGACCTTAACTGGTTTGTGCATTTGTCACTTGCAAACAATAACTTGCAAGCATCTGGCATGCAGTGCTAGAGATAGAGGGTTGGGGTTCCAGGTGAGGTTTTCATGGTCTTGGGGGCTTTTGTGTTGGTCTTTTTTTGCAAGCTGCTCTACTCCTGATGATGTACAGCCATTTTCTTTTGGTTAATCATGTCATAGGTATTCACGGCGCCCTCACAAAGTCACTGGTGTTGGAATGTTCTGTTGGTTTCTTGTGTCATGCATCAAGTCCCTGTGATTAAAGCATCTTGTGGAAACTTACCTTCCTGTATTTGGGTCCTTGATTTTTAGCATCACATTAATTTGCTAATTTTTCTTGGTGGTACATAGCAGTCCAAATGAGTCATGCCCAGAACAGTCATGTGTGTGTTGAAGATCTACCTTCTTCAGTATTTAAGTAACAGTCACATTTACACACGTTCAGTGGTCACAGAGGTGCTTTGCGATGTGCTAGCCAGGTCACTGGGAGCAATGTAGGGTTCTGTGTTTTCCACAAGGTCACTTTGACAGATAATCCTCCAATCTGAGGTTGACCGTTACGCCGTGGTGCCAGGACCACATCAGTCCAAGTGTTTAGTTTTGTTGTGAAGCACCTTTGCCTGGCTGTTGCAGTGCACCTGTAAACAAAGGTTGTCCTTTGAACCATAGTTGACTCTTGGCCGTCATTGTGGATCAGCTGTGTGACAGCTATGTTTTTTGCTCAATAAACCTGCCAAAAATGCACATTTTGTTCAAATGTGTCCAAAGAGCATAAAAATAGTGATGACACATCTGCCAATTAGTGTGTGACCTATCTACAGAGAGTCCCGTCTGTCTCTTATGTGGGTGTAGAATATTTTTGGTTGTGGATTCTTCAGGCCTCCATGGATGTATCAATAAAAGACCTGCAGGTGGGAAGTATGTCTGCATTTGTGGAAGTTGCACAGTGACCAAACACGCTGAGAACAAGCCTGAGTGGGAGGACGGGTCATCTGTTATCATGCTTGTGTTTACAAGGCTTGCAAAAGTCCTCAAATGTTAGCAAGTCTAGCCTCTTCATTAGCAGCTTCAGGTTAATTAGCATGACCATGTTGACTGAGCGTGCGTTCTCTTCTGTCTACTTTATGTCACGTAAGTTGTTATGAATGTCATGCAGGAGCTGACAGGCAAGCGGTAGTCAAACATGGAGGCTGGCAGTTGACAAAGAGCACAGTCTGTCACACGGATACACGCTCACTCTCTGGTTTGCTCTCCATGTCTTCAGCTAATTGGGCCCTTGGATTTCTCTGCTCAGGAGGATGTTTGCCTTTCAACGTATACAAAAAATACAACACAAGGCTAGGAGCGTACAATCTGCTAGACAAAGTCAATACAAAACAATGCTAAGTTAAGCTTTTCATGTCTTCATTTTCTATTTTTTAGCTGTCATCTGATGATTTTTTTTCTCTTCAGGGGTCAGCAAAAAAATAAATCACCCATTGCTTTTCTTACATGTGGTTTAGCTTGAGTTTGATGGCAGATGCCCTTTCCTGACCCAACTGTCTTCATTTACCCGGACTTGGGACTAGCACATGGAGAGAATAATCCAATGTTGATGCAGTAACTTGAAGATCCCAGGTCTGTCCAGTGACTCACCAGGCCCCACCCTGCTTAGGTTCTGTGACCAGACAAGAGCAGGTGTTTCCAGGTTGCCGTACATTATTCATTCAACATAACAGAGAGAGTAACGGTGCCGAGTGTGAACATAGTTTCTCTTGGGCGGTCCCACCTCTGGCTCAGCTGTAGCCTGTGCTACCTCATCAAGACTCCAGTTTATAACCCTCATTTTTTGCTTCCACTGCGGTGCTAGATTGTCTGTACACTGAAGCCATCTTCAACCTTCTGGATTTTCGGCTCTTGAAATCTCCAGCCAGCCTTCCTGCCTGTAGCCCAGTCCAGCTTCTCCTAATTAAAACTTTAGGCCAGAATGAACAGTTTAAACCTTTGTCTCTCTGCCGTCTGCTATTTTGATCGACCAGACCTTTACCCTACAACATCTGGTGTATCTGGGCCAAACAATCAAATAGGTCAACAGGAGGGGGAATCTCATAACAATGCAGATCTTTTTAGAAGCTTTACTGAAACAAGGACTTGAGAGGTTTTCCAAAAAAGCTGGTTCCTACCTTGAGTGATGGAGGTGTGGAGCATAATGTTTCGGATGATTCGGACTCTGTGCAGTCCTTTCAGTGCATTTAAAGTTTCTTATGTTCCTTTGCTCTGAACAAAACATCATAGAAAAGAGGGCTGAATGGCAGCAACAGCACTTCGTTAACTTCATAGTCTTTGAAAAAGCTTTTGACAAGTTGCACAGAGACAGCTTGTGGTGAATCTTGAGGGCTTATGGAGTACCGACCCACATGATACAACTGATTAGAAGCTTCTATAACAACTACAGATGCTGTGTGGGAGGAAGTGACATCTGGTTTGAAGTGAAAACTGGAGTCCATCAAGGCTGTGTGATGTCAGCTCTTCTCTTCAGAGACTGTTGATAGACTGGATGACGTGGCACAAGACTGAAGCAGGACCAGCTGGCAGTAGATAGACGCTCCTCTCCACCCTCAAAGATCTCGACTTTGCTAACTATCTGGCACTGCTCTCTCATATTCACCGACGCTTGCAGGACAAGACTGACCGGTCGGTCTCAAAATCAACCAACAAAAGTCAGAGATCTTGACCATGAATACTACGTCACAGCCCCCCTATCAAGGTCAATGACCAGAATTTACCATTCACTGAAAGATTTACGTACTTGGGTACATCAGAAGATGGAAGTAATAAGGAAATACAGAACAGGATTAACAAAGCAAGGGTTACACTCATCAGCATGAACAATATTTTCAAGTCTTCACAGTACAGCACCAAGACCAAATTACAACAGCTGTGTGCTGTCAATGTTACTGTATGGAGCAGAGTGCAGGAGAATGACACAGCAAGACTTGACAAAACTCTCTGACTTCCACACCTGAAATTTGAGGAGTATTTTAAGACTTTTCTGGCCCCAAAGGATCTCCAATGATGATCTATCGTCCCTCAACAATCATCTTTAAAAGATGCTGGACACAACCCTGGACTCAGGAGTGAAGAAAACACAATCGTAGAGACAGGACAACACTGGACACCAGATGGAAAAGGAAAAAGAGGACGGCCGAAGATCACCTTTCGCCGTACAGTAGCCCAGCTGAAAGAATTTGGACACACCTGGGGAACTATCAACGCCTTGGCCCACGACCGTCAGAAATAGAAAGATTTTCTTGTTGCCGTAAGTGAAGGAACTTATTGCTGCCCTAAGCGTCTCAATTCAGAAAGGGGAGTAAGATGTTCCTTCACTTGAATGCAAACCATTTGTGCTTGGGGTTGGAAACCACCACCGTTCTTGGAATCCACCTCAGTCTCATACGGTGTTCCGGGTGCAGAGGTGGAACTGCATCTGGAAGGTGTGGAGATCCGCAGCAATTTGATCTCGACCTGGCAATTTGAGATGAACTAAATATTCATCATCTTCATCTTCATTCCTCAGTTTCCTATCCTGCTGTGAGTTTTCTGCACTTGAGAAACCAACAGTACAAAGATGTAAATGATTTCAAAAGAAGAGGCCTCATGTGGTGAGAAGAAATGGCTGACTCTTCAAAGGGATGAACAAACAAAGTGATGCAAGAACCTGTTGAGAAATGAGGACTTTAGCTCAAAATATTCGACTTTATAGCATTATTATTAATTGATGTGAGGATTAATGCATCCTCTGCCTTTTCATGTAGGTTGTACTGAATTAAATTCCACAGAAATCTTTCTTCTCAACTAGATTTCAACAGACAGAAATGTTTCTTTAGTTAGTTCTCTGTCAGAACAGAAAATGTCCCTCTCAACCATCTCTTCATTTTAACCTCTCTTTGAAAAAGTGTTGATTTATTAAATTTCCTCTCCATTTAACGACCCCATTTGGAGTATTTGCGTTTGATCCTCACCGGCTTGGTGAGGCGTGAAGATGGCAAGACAGGAAAAGGAAGAGATGGATCCGTCAGCGTGTCACATAAATATCTTATTAGCCAGTGATCTTCTCATCTCAATGCAGCCCATTTATACTGTTAGCCATGTCATGTTGGTCAATTGCACATAAAAGAAAAAAAAATGCATGCAATATTAAACCTCTAAACTTCACACCAACGCTGTTCGCTGGAGTTTTGAGACTCCATTCTTCCTTTTTGGCCTCTTCATCTCTTTTAGAAGTTATCACCTATTTTTTTTTTTCCAAGAGTTTTATTTTCATATTTCATCCAACAGCAGAGAACAGATTATCTCTCAATAACCTGACCGACTGCTTTGGAATAAATGCAGGCATGAGCAAACGTGTAAGAATGCTTCTGGAATATTTTTCTTAGTTTATATTTTTACACAATTAAAATGAACATTTTTGATACAAAATACCCCAAAAGTTCAACTAAATCAAACTGAAATTTGAATAACTGCTTCGCATTTTTGGAGCAAGGTTGTTACTCTTTGCTGAAATGTTAACGCACGAAAAGCTGCAAATGCTGATCTAGCAACCGGAAAGCCAAAAGCGGCTGATAAAAGACGATGAAAATGGGTTTTTTAACATGTTCTTGTGGCATTTTTTTCTGATGATGGAGAACATATATAAAGAACTTTAAGCGTAATTTCATTTCTGAACGTTTTCTGCAAATCATTCTGAATCAGCAGCAGACGAAATTTTTTTTAAATAGATCCTATTTGTGACGTTTAAAATACGCTCTCTGCACCCCCCCCCCCATTCTGATGCATCCATTTGCAGACAATGTACGTCTTTATTTTCCTTGTCCAGCTTACATCTGGCTCAGAACTGTACAGCTGGATAGCTCTCATACTGCCCGCCGTTTTGCTGCGCCGTTAATGTTGGCTTTGGAATGTAAGAGAGGTTGTTGTCAGCTATATCCTGAGAGCATAGAAACAGAGAGCTCTCAGCAATGGGGAGGGGAAGGAGGGCGAGCTTGCTCCATGCCAACAGCCCCGCCCACAAACTCAGAGGTGATTGAGGTTTTGATTTTGGCTAAAAAAAAAAAAACAGGAGAATCGTCATTAAAAGATCACTGGGAACCCTTTGAGAAAAGATCAAAATTATTTTGCCTTGCTCAAACAGACACCCACACTTATCCTTATTAACCAATCAGGCGTCTTGGTTCTCCAACATCCTGGTGAACATTTTTCTCTTTTACAAACAGAAATCACATCTAAAAGTCGTGTTCAGAACTTTATGGGTTATTTCTTGACAGTGGAGAGAAACTGGTTTGTTCTTCTGTAGTTGGAGCAAAAGTTATCAACTGAAGAGAACTTTTGAGTGGAGAACCAGCTCAACAGAAAAGCTTCTCTGAGTGGATCTCAGCGTAGGAAACTTCAAGCTCTACCAAACTTTTGCTAAAAGACCATGGTCCGTTCTTTTCATTTACACCTTTACTGTTTTTATTTATTTATTTTTTACTGGACAGTCTTTAGTTTTGTTTTGTTGTATTCAATTTGATTTTTATGTGCGTTTGTTTGTTATTTGCTGGATTTTACCTATAACATGCCTGGCTGAATCTGTAAAATTTGCATTTCTGTCTTCAGTCTTTAGTGAAAAATAATAGAAAAAAGCAACTTTCATCAACAAACCAGCAACAATTTGAATAAAAAAAGAAAATTGAATGATCTGTAAGAACTGCTAGATTGAACATATTTCTATAAAACAAACAAGTGTTTTATGTTCTTTAGCATTGACATTTCTTTGGAAAACCTGAAACAAAAAAAAAAAAAACAGTTCTTGTGGACTAAGAATTACATCTAAACCCAGTTTTTTCTCTGATGTAATTGTTTCTTTTTGCTTAACAATTATTCTGTTAGTTCAGAAGAAACCAAAACCAAGAGTCAGCACCAAGCATGCCAAAGAAGAAAGAAGCAACTGATATCCTTCCTGTGAGAGCGCACAATGACGGTGGGGAGAAAAGACTCCGGATGAGCAATGCCAGAGATTTGTCCATGAAAACATACCCTTCAATGTAGGAATTCATCAGTGAACAGCTTTTATATTTATCATAAAACCTTAATTGATTTAGTATTGAAATGTATAGATTTGAAAAAAAAAAAAAGTTTTTCTATTAGTTAGCTTTTTTTTTATTATTTGAAAACACATTTACTTTTCAAAATGTCACATAGAATAAAAAAATGTCTTCTTATTATTGTTGTTGTTCTCATTGGTTTTTGAGTATAAATACTGTTTCCACCCCAGCATAATTGTGTATGTAAATACCAGTTCAACTGCAACATTAAAGTAAAAACAGAATCTCTTGCTTCTCATCAGCCTCCGTCTTTCTTCTGTAGTTTTTTTTTTTTTAAGTCCTAAATCTGTCTCATTATCTTGTTTTGAAGCTGCTCTGTATTAGAATTGGACTCGATGACTTCAGGCCTGAATGCATCCAAACGCAGGACAAGCAGGCAAAGAGGACGAGGCGAGAGCGCCGGCATCATCCCGCCGCCTCTGCTGTTGACAACAACAAGAAAGACCATCACAGCAAACGCCTGCCTGCCTGCCTGCCTGCCTGCCTGCCTGCGTGGACATCACTTCTTTTAATTGTGAAAGAGTACAGTACACTAATTAAAACTAGTATATCTTACCATGCCAACGGCAAAATTAATAATTGATTTTTGATTAATATTCAGAAGTAGCATGGCATATTTCCAAGTGGTTTTGTTGTAAAAATGATCTGGTGCCCCAGCATGCATGCATGCATGTGTCTGTGCGCATGTTTATCTGCGTGTGCACGTGGGACCTGCTTCCACTGAAAGAAACTACTCCAGTGTTCTTTCGCTAGTCCAGCAATAGTCATTTTAACTGGGTTTCTTTA